>JAJJWX010003076.1:0-18130 GCA_023529315.1 Papaver bracteatum
CCAGTTTTTATATTCAAATAGCTCGTTAAATATTTATGCGGGAGGATGGTGGTCGAAAACAAAAATGCATCATCATGGTGTACTTCGAAAAGTGCAATGATTCAAGTCACCGTTGCTCGGAAAGGAAGAAAGAAAAAGGAAACATGAAAACAGAACTTGAACATAGTGCAAGTGTCATTCCACAGTACATTAATATCGATGTACTGCTAGAATGTTGGGGCTCATTGGAACTCACTTCACCGCACCAAACTTGCTAATAACCTCCTCTGAAATCATATAACATTCTGCTTAGAGTCCTATTCTTTATTGATCATCCAGTAGTGGTTGCCAGATGACAATAAATGTAAACAATTGGTTTCAAACTTTTACTGCCAACACTTTAACAGAGCTGAGGAAAGTCGAAACTAAATAACCATATGCAGGGGGAAAAAATCATGCTTTGCTTTCATAATCATAGGCTTTTAGTAGATAAGTCATGTAATTACTGTTTTAATGAAGACTCTACTATCACGAGATTCTCGCATTTTGTATGAACTTTGAAATGACAGGTATCTAAAATTTGGGCTTCCGGTCGAAATCTCAGCCCACTAAAACTTGAATGAGGGTGATTTCTCTTTTCACATTCTTTTTCATGTTTTTACATTTCCCCGGTTATATGAAAGACTAAGTTTTTACTGCTTTGCACCAATTCATTGATCATTTTTTTAATGTTGCTCATTAAATTCTCTGGCTGGTTATAATGGACTTTCTGGGTCTGTTGGATAATTATAGTGATTCAGGACTTAGCTATGGACTTTGCTTTATCACATTTTGCTTATAGTTTTCTGCTGTCCAACAAATGCACAAACTGCAATAATAAAAATGTTATCTGGCTCAGGGTATGGTATATGAATTTTAACATAAGGTTTCTTATTTATGTACATCGAAATGCTTGCACATTATAGTTCATACAGGAAAGAACTTTTTGATATTGTAGTTGATCTATAAGTACATATTCTTAACTTGAAACAGAATAGAATACGGATTGAAAAAGAAAAAGGAAAAACACTTCACCCCCATGGCGATGAGCATCACAATGGTGACTACCATCCCAACAGGGTTGGCACTACAGCCACCACCATTCATTTTCAAAGACAAAAAAAATGGAAACATTAACAAACCACAGAAGGTGCTACAAAATCAATTATTGGAGTCTTAGAAATCTAGTAGAAGGACCGATGAGATGAGAAGAACTGAGATTGTCCTCAGCTGCTCTGAAAAGATTTAACTGGTGATACAATTCTGCTTTGGTAACTCTGAAAGTCTTCTTGCTTCTGTTCTTTATATGAAAACCACTACCACCTACATTTTGCAGCCGCTTCATTGACAAAAGCGCTAAGTTAAGCTCCATCCAAAGAGTAACTTTGGGTCGCCATGGTCTAACAATTATGGTTCTGCACAAACAAGATTTAATGGAAATTTATACACATAATTTTGATAGTAAACACTTTCAAACATATGGAAGGCCAAGACTTGATTATAGAAATATAATTGATTTTTCTTTAATTAAACTAGTTATAAGATAGTTGAAGTTGACTGAAGCATGTTGCAGTTGACTTTCACTTCATCAGAGAGTTGGTTAATTCAAAGACCCTCAAGCCGTACTACATCTCCACAAGTAATCAAGTTGCAGATATATTCCCTAAGGCTTGTCTTCTGCAAGATTTGACTTCCTGCGTGACAAGTTGAGTGTTCATACGTCTGCCCAGCTCAACTTGCGGGGGGATAATAACAATACTAACAGTAGTTATTTGAGTCAGGTGTTTTCTGTTTAAGTTCACAGTAACTGAAACTGTCCGTTAATTCTTAGCTGTTATTAGCTGTCTCACCAGAACTCTGTCTGTATTAAGACATCTTTTATTGTATGTCTATCCTGTATCGAATTCTAAGAGAACTATTGCTTGACAGTTTCTCCAGTGGGAACTGCTAGCTACATTTTTTCAAGTTAATATTCCAGCACGACGCTTTGCTTGAAATGTGAGTAAAGTATATCAATTTCATCTCTTTAGAGGTGGATGGTGGAATACAAGAGCTGGAGGAGTTACCTGGGTCAGATATCATTGGGAGCGTCAACCTCACAACCTATGCAATCACTGTTGGACCGTAAACCACAACGATGAAGAATGCGCTGATGTGGCTCATGATTTAAAGATGCGAAGTTACACAAATGAGGAATACACCAAGTATATGCATGACTTGGCAGATGAATACGGAGTTACAATCTGTGAGGACATAAATCTCTTAACTCAAAAAATTTGCGAAGCAAGCATGGCAAATGTAGCAGTCCAAGAGAATGTCCGTGAAGAAACTCGAAAGGCTAAAAGGCTTAGACACCAAGAAGAGGCTGAAGATGACTACTCTGATGAGTTGGAGTCCAATGCTATTTCCAAAATGCAAAATAATACCAAAAATCCTTCGTCTTCCGAGTTCGATGGAATGGAGCATGATCTACCAGAGGAGGGAGAGAATATCACCAAAAAGAACCCCCTGGTGACGGATGAGGCTGCTGCTACTCCACCAACTCTGGTAATTTCTTCTCATTATTATTCTAATATTACCCATTTTCTTTTTCAAAAAGTTTTTGGTACGGAATTATTAGAAATCAATTTAATTAATAAACTGATTCTACACTATACTTTCAGTATGAAAGTTTTTGGTTGGAACCGTCAAGGTTTCCTTGGAAAAAACACTAGAGACCATCTGTATCTGCTAAATTCAACTCATTCACCAGACATAATATTTATCTCTGAAACAAAATTAAATGATAATAGAATTCTTAGACTGTCCAACTTCTTAGGTTTGCCAAACAAATGCTTCGTTCCTTTGGTTAGTATCGCGGGAGGCCTTCTCCTGCTCTGGAAAGATGGTTTTTCTTTAGAGGTTGTAAACAAGTCCGACAAAATGATACACGCTATCGTTTCAAATGATAGAGCTAAAAGTGAATGGTTCATCTCCTGTTTTTATGGTACGCCGTACAAACATGAACAACATGCTCAATGGTCTTATATAAAAGATTTAAGCAAGTCTCATACCATTCCATGGGTTCTATTAGGTGATTTAAACATCACCTTAGTCCCGATGAAAGGAATAATAACTCGACTAGAACTACCTCAGAAGACATCGTCAAAATTCTTAGCGATGCAAACCTTTCTGACTTAGGCTTCTCAGGGAACCCTTTTTCCTGGACTAGTAATAGTCATGGCATGGGAAAATATAAATCTAGGTTGGATAGATCTCTAGTTAACCCTATGTGGTTCCTTGATTACACAGACTCCTCTCTCTCGCACCTAAACCAAATGGGTTCAGACCACTCTCCTATCCTGCTAAATCTTTATAACAACAATAGAGTTACGGGTAGAAACTGGAAGTTTTGGGAACATTGGATTAAAAATGACTCTTGTATCAGTGAAATTATACATGCTTGGTCTGCTAACTTTGCAGGTTCAAAAGCTTTTATACTATCCAATAAACAAGCAAATACCCACAAGGTTCGTCAAAATGGAGTAAGGCTACTTTTGGAAATATAAGGCAAAAAATAATAGATCTTCAAGCAGATATCAACAAGCTTCAGGCAACGGATATAGCGCGTTGTAATACAGAAGAAGTTCTAAAACTTGAATGTGAAGTTAGTAAACTAAATGACATCCAAGCTTCATCAAACCGACAAAAATCAAAAGATCTTTTCTACAAAGAAATGGACAGAAATTCTAAGTACTTCCATATTAGAGATAACAAACGTAAAGCTCGAAACAGGATAGACTCTCTTCTTGCTCCTGATGGGTCCTGGTGTCAGACTAGGGACTCTATAGAGTACCTCCTCAGATCTCACTTCCAAAAGATCATGTCAACGTCTACTCCGACAGACAGTTTCCACTTCATAAGACATACTCCTTCTTGCATCCCTGAAGAAGATAACATTGTTCTCATCGCAACTCCTACAGAATATGAGATTTATGGTGCTCTTATGTCCATGGAACCGTGGACAAGCCCGGGACCAGACGGTTTTCCAACAGGCTTCTATCAAACTCAATGGAGCATTGTTAAGAATGAAGTTAGCAGTACGGTGCAAGACTTCTTTCACTATGTCTTTCTTATCAAGCAGCTGAACCAAACCAGGGTCACTTTATTACCGAAGACAAAAACATCCCACAAACCGGAAGATTTTCGTCCCATCGCCTTATGCAACACGGTCTATAAAATGAAGAGAAAAGAAGGATATACATGCCAACTGGCTTTAAAAATGGACTTGTCGAAGGCTTTCGACAAACTAGAATGGAGTTTCTTGATTGAAGTTTTACGCAAGATTGGTTTTAATGAAAAATTTTGTCAACTCATTCCTTAGTGTATAAGCACAACAAACATTGAAATCATGATTAATGGCTCCCCTACTTCTTATTTCAAATCAACAAGGGGCATTCGACAAGGAGACCCACTATCCCCTTATCTCTTCATCATCGCAATGGAATCGTTCTCTAGAATGATGGCTCACTGTGAATCTACTAAATAATTAACGGGTATAAAAATCTCAAGATTTGCTCCGAAGATAAACCATCTTCTTCGCGGATGATTGCCTACTTCTCTCAAGCAAACAAAGCTTTTGTGATTGAGGATTTCAGCTCTTGTTCGGGGCAGCTTATAAATTTTTCTAAGTCAGCAGTCTATTTGAGAAAAAATGTTAGCCCTTCTTCTGGTAATATTCTCAGTGGTATACTGCAAGTTCGACAACTCAATATTTCAGAAGAAACTTATCTTGGTCTCCCCTTCTTCGTTGGTAGAAAGAAAAAAATTCCTTTCTCTAATCTGGTGGATAAAATGGAAGCAAAATATTCAAGATGGAATGGAATCAGTATGGCCGAAACTGCAAGAAATGTAATGGTCCGTCATGTCACGAACACTATCCCCATTTACCACATGTCCATCTTAAAACTTCCAAACACAACCATCTCTAAAATGAATTCTAGTCAACAAGCTTTCTGGAGAAAAAAGAAGTCAAACAAAGGAAGGCACGCGATGAAATGGAAAGATACAAATCTGCCCAGAGAAGAAGGGGGTTTAGGCTTTAGAGATATCCATATCCTTAACCGAGCTCTTCTAGCAAAATCAGCGGGGAGACTTTATGAAGCAAACTCCACCCTCTGGGAAAAATCTATGGAAGCCAAGTATTTTCCGGATGGTGAAATTTTCAACTTAAAGAAGAAGACGAACTCCACCTGGTCTTGGCGCAGTATTTCTTTAGAACTTTCATTCATTAAACATCACAGTTGCTGGAGACTTGGTAATGTCAACACCATCCTAATCTAGAAACACCGATGGATACCAGATACCAGCGATCCTCCTTCACCAAAACAAGATGCTGTTAATCCAAACAACTTCAAAAATGTTTGGCAACTGTTTAAACCAAACTCTTCCTCCTGGGATATAAATCTTCTTCACTCTCTTTTTGAGCAAGGTACTGTCGATCTCATCCTCAAGATTCCCATCCACAAAAACACCAAGGACAAGCTCATCTGGCTCCTGGAAAAAAAGTGGAAAGTTCTCTGTTAAATCATCGTATAGAAAAATGTTTCAAGACTGCTCTTCAACAGCCGCGCCTGGTGTACGAATGATTCAAATTTTCAAAAAGCTATGGAAACTAAACTATCTACCGAGAATTCGCCAATTCTTATGGAAATGCATCAAAGGCTTCTTGCCAACAAGAGATAAGCTTGTTACCTACATGCAGCACATTGATTCGCATTTCCATTTCTGCTGTCAGGGTATTGAATCGGCTGAACATGTTCTTATAAACTATAATATCTCGCGTGCTGTCTGGTTGGCAGTCGCTGACATGAGGGCTACTGATCTTCCCAACCTGAGCGAGTGGATTTGTAGCTGGTTTGACGACCTCAAGCTAAACAAGATTCCTGAAACTGAGTTGGTGAAAAGAGCAATCACGGTTTGGTGCATTTGGAATGAAAGGTGCCAGAAAGTCTTTCAAAATTCTAACAGCTCACCAGAAAAAGTCATCTTCAGTTGTAGACTCTCAATAGAGGAACATAAATATGTTTATGTTTCTTCACGTGGGAGAAATACAAGACAAAATCGTGATAACCTGAAATGGTCACCACCTCCTAGGAATTTTTTGACCTTAAATGTTGATGGTTCTTATCATGATACCTTAAAAACTGGTGGTCTGGGACAGATTATCCGTAACAATGCAGGTTTGCAACAAGGAGCAAAGTGCATTTTTCTGAACCATACCTGGAGTGCTGATCAGGCAGAATGCAAAAGTCTTTGGGAAGGAGTCTTATGGGAAAAATATCTAAACCTGGAGAAAGTGCGGTTCGAGCTTGACTCAAAGATAGTTGCAGACGCTGTGAACTACGGAAACTTCCTCCTGGACTGGAGGCTTCATAATTTAGTTTCAGATATTAGAAGTGTTTTTAATGATTTTCATTTCTGGTCTTGTCATTACATTCCAAAAGAAAAGAACAAGATAGCTGACACGCTGTCTAAAAGGGATAGACTTGATAGATTAGATAAAGTTTGGATCAGTACTCCTCCCAGTTGCATCAGTCGTCAACTGGAGGAAGAAACAACTCTTGTTCTCAATTAATTTTAATAGATTCTTCTTTTCGCTTCAAAAAAAAAAAAATATATATATATCAATTTCATCTTTTTCTTTTTTTTTCTTTTTTTTCTTGTAGTTTTCAACTTGACAAAGAAAAATTCATCACAATTTCAGTTTTTTTCATTTGGTATTTTCAATTTTTAGGAGTCATGGGTGGGTTCTTTTTAAACCTGGCTTGATTTGGGTATGCCCAGATTAATTGGGGCATGCCCAATTTTAAAGGGACATTTTTTGTGGGTTTTAGGGGGAGTCCTAATGGGTAAGTTACAAAAATACCCTTACCCATTAAAAACCTATTACTCTAAATCAGTTTTAACTTTTTTTTTTCATTTCATCTTCTTCTCTTCTTCTCCTCCCTCCACAACCCTACCGGCTCCATCACCCCCACCACCACCAAAACACGTCGATTAATTCGTTAACATCGTCGATTCGAAAACTCCGATTAATCTTCATCAATGGATCCACCCGTGTAAGGGAACTCGTATAAAAGACGCTAACCGAAAACCCAATGAGTATAACCCTGGCATTGCAGGTTTGGTTCAAAAAAAAGTAAAGAAAAAAACGGTTGAAGAAGAAGAGATTGAACCCGTTGAAACACGCGAAATGGTGCGATTAAGAAAGTAAGGGCATGTTTAAACTCACTCTAGTACTTCGATTTCATGTTTGCATGTCAAATTAGGTCAGAAAATTAGAATTTTGAATTTGCAGTTGCGACGCCGGCAATGTATTTTTTATCGACCCTTATGGGGTTTCATAGTTAGGGTTTGGCCGGAATGGTATAAGCTTGAAGAACCTGTCGGCTGTGTAGTTTCTGTAACTGCTACTAGCAGGGCCGGCAGGTTATCCATATGTATACCCTTCCGGCGTCAGGTTTTCTTTTATGTCGCCGGCGTCTTATTATTTTTTACCCTTCCGGCTACTTGTGTGGAATGTTTCATGATGCCTATATTTTTTGCGTCCGGAAGGGTACTTACATAAAACCATTCCATCAGTTTTCCAGCCGGCGATGTATGGAAACTTGACCCTTCCGATTTTTTTAGTGAAAAATCCTAAATTTTTCTGCGCTGGAAGGTTATTTTGATGACACCATGCCGGGTGTGTCTTAGCCGGTAAGCATCTTTTGGTCGACCTTTCCGAGTATGTGTCCGCCGGATAGGTTGTTTTTGTAGACCCTGCCGTCCTTTGGTTATTTTTTTCTTCTGAATTATTCTTGTTTAGATTGCAAACGGAAAAGAATAAAGCTGCTATGAAATCATCTCTTAGTAGTCCTCCTTCAAACCCTCTTCGTGTTGGTGATAAACTCTTGTCTTCAAAACATCGAGGGGCATATGTTGATCCGGGAATGACAAAGATCATTATAAGGAATAATCAAGAACCACCATCTGAACCTAGTGATTCAGATGACACTCCATATGAAGACCAATCAATTCCATCTAGTATAAGAGGTGATGATGATTATGTTGATGAAAGAATTCCGGCTGCTGGAGGAGGCAACAATGATGATGATGATGATGATGGTGATCAAGACATGCCACCTGTTGGAAGAGATAATGATGATGATGATGGTAATAGAGATAAAGGTAAGAAAGCCGTAGAACATGAAATTGTTGAAGAGGAAGAGGAACAAGAAGAATAAGAATAAGAAGAAGAAGGAGGAGATGGAGAACAAATTGTTGAACCCACCGAAGCTTCGGGTTCAACTTCAGCCGGAGCGAGGAATAGGGTGATCACTAAACCAGCTAATTCTCACATGCCTTCCAAACACTTCATGGTTACACTGAAAAAAGATGAGGACCCAATGGGGACCCCAAGAGATGCTGGAAAATTTCTTTTTGGATACAAAGACTCATGGGTATGTACGATCCATAATACTATCGTAAGTAATCTTAATCTGTCTTTGTTCTTTATTCAAGTGTGTAACTATCTTAATTAAATTTGCTTCAAGTTTTTATATTTCTTTTCATTTTGTTTTTTTTTTGGTATTTAGGATCACAAGAATGCCATCCATATCATGAGGCGCCAAGCTTCGTGTTCAGTGGCTTATACTTGGGATCTTGACAAGGAATGTGAGGATGTGAAAGTGATTTTGAGGAACTCCGGGTTGATGCTTGCGATTGAGAGTTCGAATATTAATCTTGATAAAGTTACCGTCTCTGCATTCTGGGAAAGGTTCTGAGAGACCGATACCATGTTATTCCCGTTCGGTGAGATGGCGATTACTCCCGATGATGCTCAACAAATTCTAGGCCTCGAGGTTGAGGGAAAAGGTCGTGAGGGATTCGATAAGTTGATATCTTTCGAGAAGATTTACGATTTGAGCAAGAAATTGTTAGGTTGAATCAGAGTTTGATTGAGGCTGTTCTTGACATGAAGGATTGTCTTCTAACCAAGAAATTTAATGCGAAGAGGTTGAGGGACACATTATGGGATACACAATCAATCCTTGACATGGAGGGAATGGCGAATCAATGCTGCCGCGGCCGGTTATTTTCTATACGTCATGGGAAAATGTATCTTCCCTGACAGTTCCGAAAACCAAGTCGAGGCCGGTTATTTGCAACTATTGGATCCCGAAAATAAGATGCGTGATTATTCTAGGGGTACTGCGGTGGTCGCCTTCTTGAACAATAAGTTGACAAAATGTTCTAGGGCACTCACTAAGCAAGTTAACGGAAACACATGTCTCTTCCAGGTAATTTTATTGTCTAAAACATTTATATTACCGAATATTCTCGTAAGATAGGGTTCTTACTAAAAAAAAATTGCATAGGTTTGGATATATGAGAACTTCCCTTCCTTGTTCAAAGATAGCTCCTACATAAAAGTGGATGAGAGTGTTGCTGTTAATGGGACAAGAGCGCAAAGGTACAGTTTTAAGGGTACTCGGGATAAGGAAATACCGCAATTGACTTATGAAACTCGAAGTGCCATCGGTTTAATTGATGCCGGAGGAGGTGATTTTTGATCCGCATCGGGATGCTAGAAATCAAGGTTTAATCCATCCTAGAAATGAAGTTGTTTCATTATACTATGGACCCTTGATGACTGTGTTTGAAGGATTTTTAATGTACGATCCACATCGGATTATGCGACAATTAGGTTACGTCCAAGAAGAACCTCATTTTGATGAAGATAAGCCATTCTTTACTGTGAACCGGGATGAGTGCACCACATCCCAAAAAATAATTAACGTCTCTTACGCTCCACCGCCGGCTCAAGAATATTGGGACAATAGACATGACCGTCAGATCGATGTGAGTCTTTTGGACGAGGTGACCACCGGTCATGAATCTGCTGACAAATACATGGCGTGGTACTTGGAATGGGCTCGTCCTACTGCGATTAGGAAAATGACTGCTGAAGAACTGGCTCTAAAGAAGAAGTTGGAAGCGAAAGACCCATCAACATTGTTTAAGTTCTTAGTAAGTATATTTAGAGTTGCTCTTACTATTTTAAGATTGATTGCATTACTGAATCATTATATTCATTGTTTGTTGTTTATTTGAAAATATAAGGAGCATTTGAAGACCTTTGGGAAGGTGTTGTTGTGCGTGAGAGAAAAAGGAGACCCTTTGTCGATTGAAGAGCAAAGCAAGCACATTGACTATGTTAACAATGTTGTCAATGAGGATGCCAATGAAATGTTCAATCAACTTGAGGCTCAAGTAAATGCTGAACAAAAATCTAGGAGAGAAGCACAATCCAAGATGAAGGCTGATAAAAAGAGGACTCGTGGTGGTGAAGGTAGCAGCAGTGGTCGTGGTGGTGAAGGTAATTCTCCAAAACTGGGTCGTGCTCGTCGTGGACGTGGTCGTGGTCAATGAATGTTTTCATTGTTCATTTCTTTATGTCATGGTGGACAAATGTTTAAGTTAATGGTGTGGAAAAATGTTTTTTTAAGGTTTATGGGACGTGTTTTCATTTTGGACAAAAAGTGTTGGATTTCTAGTTGTTGAATGAATGGTTTGTTTAGCTTTGTAAAATTTTAATGCATATGCCGGAATGCTTCTTTCAAATTACTACTTGGATGTCCTAGGGCGGCAAAGGTGGTGAACTGTCAGAGTGCCGGTTCTGACAAAGGAAATTGTGTAGTTATCAGGGCCAGCATGGTATCAAAATGATAACCCTTCCGGCTGAGTCGTAGCCGTCAATGTATTGACCCAATATAGTTCCGGCGGTTTTGTTGCAAAACAACTTTTCTCCTGATGCCTAAAATCTTACACGACCGGCATGATAGTGAACCAATACAGTTCCGACGGGATTGTGGCAAAAAACCTCCTCCTTATGCCTAAAATCTTACACGACCGGCATGGTAACAAATTTAAGACCATGCCGGTCTGGTTTTGACTTGTACCTCGCCGGGGGAATCAAAATTCAAATTTTTGGCAAGTACAATTTCATTGATTGACTTGTACTTGAGCACTATAACTGCCAAATTTGGGCACAATCCTATAAATACACTACTTCTCTCTACAAATCAACACACAACTATTTGCATATACTCTCCAAAGCTCATATCATCATGCACTCCATCTAACTCACTCAATATCTCTCTACAAACAACAATGGCATCATTTGATTCAAATGAAGATTTGGCAATCACCAAAGCTTGGTATGGGGAAGATCTACTTAGACGTCAATCCTCCGAAAGGGAGGATTCCAAAACATTTTGGGCTAGGGTACACAACAAATTTTGCGGCGAGTTTGGGAATCCTAATGCAAGAAGTATTCAACAAGTCCAAGCTAGGCACCTAGTAATCGAAAATGCGATACTTTCTTTTTTAGCTCTCCAACCTCGGATTTTTAACACTCGCCCCTTCACCTTGTCCATTGCACAATTTTTAAGTAATTTTGTGGTTTTTTTTTACGTACCCCATGTTTTGTTATCTTCCAACAAAACACCACTAACAAATGTAAGCTTGTTTTTATAAAGCTAAAGCCGTGAAAGCGCTACTTGGAAGTAAAGGGGAAGCATTCGCATTCGATGCAAGCTATCACTTCTTGGCCGATAGCATCCGGTGGATAACCAGGACTACTTGATGCGGTATCGTCTTTAAATCCGGAGGAATATTGATGGTTTTAGAAGTTTTAGTGTAGGTTTTGTGGGTATACCTCTATGTAAGCCCTCACGAGACTATAACTCATCCACTAGGGTCTCCTAGGGGTTTAAAGGCATGATGCACATGCTAAGTGCATTCATTTTGATGTTTCAATCAATGTAGTAACCAAAATTGCATGAATAAAGTGAATTACATCTTCCGTAGTTTCTGTTTTCTGTTTGGTATAAGTACAGGTTGGCAAGGTTATAAATCCATAACCTGCCGGTTACATGTCATCCGGTAGGTATAAAAACTATTTGCTTGCCGATGTTATGACCGCCATCATTATAGGAAAATTTACCATGCCGAACGTAAAATTTTGCTCCAATATACTCGGCGTGTTCTTCAACCGAGACAATTCCGGCATATAAAAGTCGGCAGCTTATTCAAAGTGAACCATGTCGGTGAAACTTAGCCGGCATTTTATTCAAACCATAACCTTGCCGGCCTCTGAAAATTTTCAAAACCAATTTTTTTTGATCGAAATCGAAATCATAAGACAGATGAAAGGTTTAATCTACTAATTTCTTATTTTCAAAATTTTAATCTAAACTCAATTAGTTAACCTAATCAGAATTTTAGTGTTAATTAACCAAGGGCATATTAGCCATTTAGAAAATACAAGGTTAAGGGGTGGCTTGGTTTTACTTCATAATGACCTTATTTTATCTTATTGGGTATACCTTAATTAATCTAGCTAGATTGGGGTATACCCCAATTTCATTCATCCCAACCGACCCTTCTTCTCTTCTTCTCCTCTCCCACTCCCTCTATCAGTTCCTCCGTTAACGACCATTTATTAAAAAAAAAAAAAAAAAGGATTTGAATCGTAGAAATTGATTTCTCAGAATGGGAGTCGTTAATCATCCCTTTTGAATGTCTAACGATTTTTTATCTTTGTTTAACAATTTTTCATCTTTGGTTAACGATATTTGAACTGCATGTTGGACTTTGGAGAAATCAACCATTAGTGGAGTTGTTAAAACTAGGGTCGTTAATGTTTTATTAGGGTCGTTAACATTTCTTCATTTGAACTTAGGGTCGTTAAAATCATTGTTTGTGGTCACTAAAATTTAAACAAGAGTCGTTAGGATAACGACTTTAAGCTTCATTTGAACAAGAGTCGTTAGGATAACGACCCTAAGCTTTGAACTTAAACAAGAGTTTGTGGTCACTAAAATTTAAACAAGAGTCGTTAGGATAACGACCCTAAGCTTTGACGACCCTAAGATTTAACGACCCTAAGTATTAGTGACTCTAAGCTTTGTTAGGCTAACGACTCTTGTTTAAATTTTAAATGACCCTAACGACCCTTAGAGTATTAGTGACAGTGAGTAAAAGTTTTTTGAGTCGTTGGGTTATAAATATATTTTGTGAACGACTCTAAACGACCTACAAATGGAGTCGTCAATATTTTCAAAAATGTTTGACGATTTTTCATAACTGTAGATTGGAGTCGTCAGTTTGTTCAAACTTGAATGACGATTTTTCATAACTGCAGATTAGAGTCGTTTCTCTACTTGACTAATAGTTAACGACTCTTAAGGGTCGTCCTATTAGTATACTCCCGACCTAACGACTCTCACACTGAGATGTTGCATAGTGACCATGAATCGACAACTTGGAGCACCATTCATGCGATTTAAAGAGTATAGGAAGTTTACCTGATTGTTTAGAGCTCTGGGTTCTTCATTTTGAGTATTGGTTCCATCATTTTGAGCAAAATGATCTTCATTTGCAACCATTTTAACCTAAATTTCCCCCCAAAACTCACTTTCTTCCTCTCTATCCAACCATTTTTTTTTTCTTCTATAAAATCAGTTTTTACCCAAAAACTGATTTAATCTAACTTAAAAAATTAACCACTAATCTAACTTAAACTAATAAATTAACATTAATTATTTTAGGGGGTAATTTAGGCATTTTGAAAAAATTTGATAGGGGTAGCACCAAAGTGCTATTGGGAGACCAACTGGTCAGGCCCCCAATTAATAAGTCTGGCCCCCAATCATTCCTTGCTTTTTAAAGAACTATTAATTGGGGGATATGGGAATTAATTGGGGGATATGAATTACTTCCCCCAACCCATGGTGTCTGCTAAGGGGTGACTTTTGGTTATGAATATACCAAAATACCCTTCCCTCAAATAAAATAAAAAACTTAAAATCAAAAAACAAAATCATATCCCCCATTTCCATCTCCACTTCTTCCTCAAAATAAAATTAAAACTTAAAATCAAAATCTAAATCATATCCCTCATTTCCATCTCCACTTCTTATTAATCTTATTTAGGGTGTGTTTGAAACCCAAATATTCTCAATTTTTCAAATTCTAAACTCTCCCACTCTATATCAAATTCTCTTCACCTCACTTGAAACGCGAATTTTTTTTTATTCAAGTGATGAAGATCATCTCAAAGTGATGATGACTATGCTAATTGATTCGAGGCATGCCGCAGATCATATTCCAAGATATGGTCTTCATCAATTCGACATAGTTTTCATCACTTCTTTTGAATTTTTCTGGTTTTAAAAAGCTTGGTACCGGCATGGTCAGTTGATATGAAGACCATGCGGTATTTTTATTTCCTATCTGGGAAAAACAATCGGCGATGGTTTGCATATCAACCGACCATGCACGGCATCTCAAGCTTTTTAAAAGAAAAAATTCAAAAGGGAAGTGATGAATACCATCACGGAATTGATGAAGACCATACGGGCTCGCACTCAGACGAAGCATGCCGATAATTTCCTATCAATGCCTAGATCAAGTGAAAAAAATCAACATTCTGGATACTTTTCATTCTCATTCACGGCATAGGTATTTAAGCAAAATACTATAAATGGGAATAAAATGACGCGCTTAAAAGCTATTACCATGCAAAATTTCGTTCAAAACTCAGAAAAAAATCAACATTGAAGATCAAAAAGCGGGAAAAAATCGCATCTTGAGAAGCTCCCTTTGAGCCCCCGGGGAGCTAGCAAACAATTTATGAACATTTCCAACAATTGCCACCATGAGTTTTAGTTTGAATACCATGCCGCAACAAGCTTTTCAGCTGCAACAATGGTGGATTCAAAGAAAAAAAAAATCAATTTTTCAACCTCTTATTATCGATGAATTCTCATCACAATCATCTTCCTATTTTCAAAAGAAATTCCTCTCAAATATTTTTTCCTCCTTCTACTCTCACCCAAACACAAATAAAAATACACCTAATTTATCCCCAAATACTTAACATTTTACTAATTATACTTAATCCTAATCCTAATTAGTGGAGGCTAGATTAGGAATTAAAAAAAAAATTACATAGGGGTCGCGAGAATTGCTATTGGGACACCTATTTTGTCTGTATGCTTATCCCCAATTAATTCCCATATCCCCCAATTAATTCTTCTTTTTAAACGCAGAAGAAGAAAAAAAGGAAACTGATTATTGCGTGAGTAATTCTTAAACCGTGCAAAAAACAAGGAAAGAAAACCGCCTCTCACAGAAATTTTTTTTTGTGGGACCCAACCCATCGGGAGACGTGTAAGGGGTCGGCTATGTGTGGCGGTTTTTTTCGTTGTCCGTGAAGAGTTTTCCTTAATGATTCCATGAAAGTGACTATTATTCTGTTGGGACATGACATATTCACGTGGCTAAAGACTGATATTGTTCTACCTTCTTTTTTAAAAAAAAAAAAGAAAAAAAAAAACAATAATTTCAGCGGCTCATCTCAGTAACTTCAATCATAGTGATTATTATTCACGTGGCTCTATGAATTTTAACTTTTTTTTTCTCCCTTTTGGCATCTATGTTGGTCGAAACAACCCAGATGGTTTCACACGGTGAGAGTGCTCAAATCACTTCAACTAGTTGGTCGTAGCTCGTTAAATTCATTCCATTTTGGCGTTAGTAATTGTGTAGTCGTTTTGAGTCTAGTAAAGGATACTCCATTTTAACCAACTGGGATAAGCTCAGTATTCGAGGATGCATCATTTCCCTATGGCATGTATTCAAGTTATATGATTTTGGACAATGCAACATTTTACCTTTGAAGTATATTACCCAAGAATGCATATTTCTGGCCAATGGTGCATTAGCATCATCTTCGATTTTAAATTCTGAGTTCCCCTCCTAGCTGTATTGTATTGTTAGATTTGTGTTCTGTTGTAAGCGCTTCCATAATATGGAGGCTGCTGTGTTGGCTGTGTGGTTACCTTTTGTTGAGTCAGGTGGCCCTTTTGGGTGTAATCATTGCATTTTTGTTCAATGTATCCACTTTGATCAAGCTAAACAAATAGAAAAGAGTTAAATGTTTAAATTTTTCCAATCGAAATACAGCCACCAAGAAACAATTTTATTTTGAATACATCCCAAAGTCTCTTATGTACAAATTAATAACAAACTTGAACCGGCACGACTTCTTTATTGGTTTTGGCAAGAAAAGGTAAGCCTATCATAATCATAAGCCATGCGCTATTTCGGTTAGTGGTTCGACTAATGCCACTAGCAACAAGGATCGAATGACACTTATGCCTCACTCATCTACCTACCGAAAAGATATTCGCATTTAGTTTCAAAGCCATCTAATTGTTGGGCTTCCAGTGGACATTTCAGCCCATCAAAACTTGAGTGAGTGTGATTTCTCATTCATTTCCTCGTATGAAACCGTAATTTGGGGACCCTTGTTTATTTGAGACCATTGTTTTTTTTAGGGCAGGACACCCCTTATAAATGTAGGTCACCTCTTATGAATATATTTTAATTAATATCTAAACTACATTTTCAATTATTTTTGGGTTATGATTAGTGAAATGATTAAGTAAAAAATAATATTAACCCATCCATACGCTTACCACCACCACCACCTTGATCATCATGCACCAGACCGACCATAGTTACCACCACCACCTACTCCCACCACCACACTCATAATTACCACCACCACCACCTCAGACTATCACCACCACCACCACCACCACCACCTATATATATATATATAGCTTAATTTAAATCATTAACAAAGATATTCTCATAAACTCATTGCTTGTCATTCGTTTTAGTTGAAAAATTGAGAAGTAATCATCAAAATTAGTTGAAAATGGATGTTGTAGAGAGGTTTAATGAGGTTTTTTCCTTGAGAGACGAGTTACATTACGTCAAAAAAACTCAACCAAACTCGGAGTTTGGTTATCAAGAATTAATTTTTGTAAATCGAACTCAGAGTTGGTTCACTGTAAAAAATACTTTTAACTTGAACTATGGGCTAATTCCATATATGCATTTGCAAGTGCGGTTCGGTTGGATCGCAAAAATTGTCAAGTTTTTACTTTAACCGAACGTTTGCCTAATTGCATATATGCATATATAAGCTCGATTCAGTTGATTCGCAAAATATGTTGAAGTTTGCGAACCAACCGAACTTCTAACACTAGGTTACTTTTAATCTGCATTTCGTCTGGGAACTTGGTTGCGTTGAAGTTTGCGAACCAACCGAACATACCTCTGTAAATGAGTTCGGTTAACTCGCAAAAATTATTTTAAAACCGAACTCTTCTCTATATAGCCAAATGTTGAGTTCGATTTAATCGCAAAAATAAAATTATGCGAACTTACCGAACTCGTTGTTTAAAGTTCGGATTACAACGTGGTCTAGTCGATCGAACGAACAAAATTATGTAAACTCAAGCATAGTAGTTCGGTTACATTTGATTTTTCATCACTAATGAACAAACAAAAACTCCATTAAAGCTCCGGTTCGATTACTGTGATTTTGGATTTATTAACCAATCGCATTTTGCGAAAGTTCGGTTACATGTTCTTCATATAATAAAACCGAACTTTGTTGACCTGGTTGAATTTTTTGTTACGATTTTGATTTTCAAGATATTTTAGGCCGTTTATAGACATTCACTAAGTTACAAGTATTCTTCGGTACCCATAGGATGTTTTTTCTCCATATTCACCCATCTCAAAATAATTTTTTCTCCATCTTCTTCTTCTTCAATCACTTTAGTCACTCAATAATCGGAGGTGGTGGTGGTGATAATTAGCGATGGTGGTGGTAAGTCGGTGGTGGTGGAAGAATGGTGGTGATAATCGGAGGTGGTGGTGGTGATAATCTGAGGTGGTGGTGGTGTTAATTAGGGTAAGGGGCAAATCGGTAAACTCATGATTTTTAGGATGCCCCTTATCATTGTAGGGTGGGGGCCTTAAAAAACAATGGTCACAAAAAATATGATGGTCCCTAAAATACGGTTCCTCGTATGAAGGACTAAACTCTTTGACCACACCGATGAGAAACCTGCTTTGGCAAGGCCACCTTCCTAACATCTTTATAAGGATGCATCTTTTAGCCTTTGGATCTTATATCCAGATGTATTAATTAAGAAATATA
>JAJJWX010003077.1:0-241654 GCA_023529315.1 Papaver bracteatum
AATAGCGGTATCTTGTATAGGCTGTCAAGTGTTAGAATGGCATAACCTACGGGGCCAATGAAGTGCAAAGTGCAGCTACATTGTAAAGATATTTGGCTAGGAATGAAGCTTATTGGCCGACACAATGAAGCTTCATTTGAAGGAAAGACAAGGCCAAAGTGACAAATGCAACATGTGATGTTGGCATTAAGGCATATCCAGTGGAATTGAGTTGGCCCAAACTCAAGGATGATGCAAGAAGAGTGAAATAGACTAAGGTTAGTCTATGCATTAGTTCAAGGTTGGACAAAGCTTGAACAATGCAAACAAGTTAGTAATGCAAAGATTTGCATTGCTATTGTCAAGCTAATTGGCATTGAAGCATATATGACGCATGAGTAACTAGAGTGAGCTTAAGGAGTTGGCCTCGATGTTTGATGCTTGAAATGTTCGTGCATGAGTTTAGAATAATAAACATCGGAGCCAAGATGAATGAACGTTGGAGCGTGAAATAATCAGTATGCGAACAAGTGGCGCATACGGCTCAAGTGATGGTTACAAGTTGGTTCTGACTTCAAAGCATGCCAATGACGTGTGATGAAGAGGAGGTTATAAAGGAGTTTATAATCATGGAAGAAGAGTTTTAACGCAAGAGAACAGGTGTTGGACCATTGGCTCAAGTTAAAGGAGAGGCGGCGGTTGGCATAGTAGTTGGCGGTTATGAAGCTGCTCCCTAGAGATAGATGTTGTCTCTGCGTGTATAACGGTTATGCACGGTTTGGCAAAGCAAATATCTTGTATAAATAGTCCTAAGGCATGGGAAATTCGCGACCTAGCCTATGTGAGTGAGCCTAACATATGTGAGAGTTAGACTCATATTAGGAGAGTTTTGTAAGACTTAGACTTGGTTCAGGAGTGAACAAGTCTGTTTAAAGTCCCCAAGTGGGCAAGTTTTGTATTTCTTCCCTTTGATGCAATAAAAGAGTTGATTGTGTCATGTTCTAAGTGTTCTTGGTTGGATTCATCATTATGCGTCACTTGCAGTCACCGTAATATCATGGCACTAGCTATGCTAGCTACACCCCACGTGCCAATGACAAATCATGCCATCCACGCCTAGCCCAAGCTAGCCGCGACATGCCATGGCCCTAGCCATGCTAGCCACATCTCTTGTGCCGATAGAAAAACATGCTAGCCACACCTAGACCGAGCTTGTTACGCCATAACTTGGCCCTAGCCACGCCATGCACCCATGTAAAACCTTTGGCCCCATATGCCAACCTAGCTTGTCCATGCCGCTGTCCCTCATGAAATATTCCGAGTCTTGCTTTCGCCCCCCCCGAACGAGTTCAGAACCTAAATATACACGCGTAAGGAGATAGAAAATTCTTTTCCGGTTGATTTGAGGTGCGGATCATCAAAATCCGATTCCGTACTCGAATTCTGTAGCGGTTCTAGTGAAGGGAACCAATTATGGTTTCTAAACCAAATTGAATCCAGGCGCTCATAAAAGGTTGCCCTTCAATCCCAGGAGCAAATCCTGGACGTATAAAGTTTTCTCGTGACTTTATCCCTAGCTTGGTCACGCACCTAGACAAGCTAGCCGTGCCATGCTAAACACGCCTCACCATGGCCCTTCATGTCGCGCCACCCTACTGGCCTTCCCCATGCGTCTACCAAATTGAAATCAGGTGCCCATCAACAGTTGCCCTTCAATCCCAGGAGAAAATCCTGGCCGTATAAAGTCTCTTCATGACTTTATCCCTAGCAGTCACGCACCTAGCCAAGCTAGCCGCGCCATGCTAAACACGCCTCACCATGGCCCTTCATGTCGCGCCACCCTATTGGCCTTCCCCATGCGGCTACCAAATTGAATCCAGGCGCCCATCAACGGCTGCACTTTAATCCCATGAGCAAATCCTGGCCGTATAAAGTCTCCTCATGACTTTATCTCTATCTTGGTCACGCACCTAGCCAAGCTAGCCGCGCCATGCTAAACACGCCTCACCATGGACCTTTATTCCACGCCACCCTACTGGCATTCCCCTTGCGGCTACCAAATTGAATCCAGGCGACCATCAACGGTTTCCCTTCAATCCCAGGAGCAAATCCTGGCCGTCTAAAGTCCCCTCACGACCTTAGACCCGAAATAATAGCTTGGTCGAGCACCTAGGGCCCATGGCAAACCCTTGGCTCCTCATGCCAAGTATGAACACACCCTAGCCGTGCCACCCTGTTGGACCTCGCTACACATCTACCAAAGCGAAGGTGTGAAACAATCAACGGTTGCCCCTCCTTTCAAGATGCAACATCTCGACCGTCGAAGGTCACCTGGATAGCAAGTTCCTCAAGCTCGACTTTCCAAGACACAACAACATTTTACATGTCTTCCAAAACGTTCGAGACATCAACACAAACTGGGGGAATGCTCATTAGGGTTTTGGTTTGGTGGTCTATAGTGCGCGACATACACAAATGCTCGTTTCAAGATAGTGTAATGGGAGTAAGGCGGTCAGTAAATGAAAGAATCAACGGTGAAACTCTCTTCCATAATGGGACATCAATTCTATTAAATCCCATCAATGCCACGCGTTACCACCTCTTCCCATTTAACTCACCCATTTCCTTTTATTATGAGGCCAGAGTACGTTTATTTCTTGACTTATATAAATAGGCTTACCTATTTCCACCAGAACACAAGTTCTTGGTCAGGAGAAAAACATCGAACTCAGAAAAGAAACTCTTGCTAGATTTTCCAAAGCTTTCACTTTCTGATACAAGTCAAGTGCTACTCTAGAATTATTCTGGTCTCAACACTCTCTTCGCTTCCCTCCTAAACCAGCCCTTCTCCTTCACTTTGTGACCGAAGCAAGTCTGGAACGGCTATTTCTTGGTTTAGGCCGGACTTGTATAGATTGATCTCTCGAACTTAAAAGTACTCCCTTACATTACATTGTTTAGGGTTTAAACTGTTTCTCACCTTCACACCTGCAATTACCAAAATCGGTAGAAACTATTTTCACCCATAAATAATTGGCGACCACAGCGGGAGGATTGATCTATCGGTTACAATGTCAATTTTTGACTGTCAATCTCGCTCTTCGACCCATGCGTCAATATGTTAGGGGAAGGCGACTCACTCCACTCGACGACTCGATTATCAATCATGACATGACAGGGAATCGCTGGGGACTCCCCAAGGGTTATGAGAAAAATGGTCCACCCAGAGGTTGATGGCTCGGTCATTATACAACTCAGTAACGATTCGGAACACTGGGGACTTTCCTTAGACGTGTTTAAAAAAAAAAAACTTGGTACTTTGCCCGGAAAGTTTATTTTCATCAGAAGACCTGAGAAACCGAGTAAGTATTATTCTAGAAAAATACGAGGTCTGCTTTTTCAATTTTTGATATAACCTATAACCATGTTTCATCCCGTGTCATCTACCAACACACGGTTCCATGGCCTACTTGGGACGTGTGCATCACTTTCATTCATAGCCATCTCAATCCTAAACATCTATCCAAAAATATATAATAAAAAATTATCAAGGTAAATTTTGTCCATCAACCCCAGAATACCAGAAAATCAAAACCACAAACCCGGCGTCTATTTTGCCTTTCAAAAAAAAAAACCCAAAGGTAAGAGGTCTAGAAGATAGATACACATTCAAGGAAAGTTTTCCAACAACAACTTGCACCTCTTGGCGAAGGCCTCCTTTGTGCTCTGGAGAGCCTACCTTTTCAATTTCAATTGTCGGCGCAATTTCTTGAATTATGCTTCCTGCTTCTTCACCGTATCCGCGGATGGACCTTCAACTGCTTCACCCAGCAACCTTTCAGCAGCAGAGAGACCTTCTACGAACCAAGGGACGTTGAATTTTAAGCCCATGCACATGTCACGATATAACTTCCAACTCGAGATTATATCCTCAAAAACCGTGTAACCAGTCACGTTGCGCATATCATCAATCGAAGACAAGGCCTCCTCCACACGCTTGACCAACACATGTAGAATAGTGATCTTCTTAGTCGTGGAAATATGACCATAGTTCTCCCAGATTTTGGTGTATAACTTAAGATATCTAGATGGCACGCTGAAGCCTCAAATTAGCACATGGCCTGGGAAAGGGACCAAGTATGGAGGGTCAAAGATGGCGTCTGTAACTGAACCAACAACTGGCAGGAGATCATTAACTACAATTTCACCCCTCGAAGCACCCTCCTCCACCTGAGTCGCGACGGCGCCTTCAAGACAATGAATCTCCATGTTCAAATTGTTGGATGGTGCAGTTTTTGCAGTAGGAAACATGTTTACATCTTCGCTCTGGTGGTCTTTCCCTTCAAGATCATCCTCAAGAGACGTTTTCTCCTAACAAAAAAAGAAAAGATTTAGTTTGCTGCAAAAAAAAATAAAAAAATAAAAAAAACATGGAGGGGACTCACCGACTCAGTTTCATATTGACCAAGTGAAGATTCAACACTGCTATCGGAAGAATTGCTCTCACCACCACCAGACTCAGAACTTTCATCCTTCTCAGATTCTTCATCACCATGGATAGGCTCTCCCTCGCAATCCTCTGTCTTGAAAAATGATGTTTTCTGGCAGGTTGCAAGTCTGGAAAAGGCGTTTGTGCTACTTAAACCCTGGACAAAATACAAAGACGCCTTCTCAATAAAAAATGAAATAGACAGAGAAGAGGGGAAGGGAATATAAATGATCCAAGCTAAGTCGGGAAGAGATCCGCACATACCCGCATGTTGGATGAGCTAAAAGACCGCAGAGCCTTGGGATCTGACTGGAAACCGCCTGCACGATTCTTAGACCTCCTCTCCTTCACTTGGGGACTTTCCATGACCAGGCCAACATATTTCATTTTGGTTAAAGGAGTACTCCTCAACAACGGATGTTTTTCCAAAATCTCGGCAGAAGGACTACCACGAGTGTTCTTCACTACGCTTTTCATAAATCCCTCGATGATGAGGAATTCACTCTACCAGAATGTATTGTACTTGGAGGTTGTTGATGGATTCCGTTCTGCAAGCAATAAAGGGAGACTTTTACCTGACACAAGAGCACCGGCATCAAGAACATTCGACAACGAGACTTCCGAAATAGCTGGTTGACGAACAAGTGGGACCCCCTAATCGAAACCCATGTGCCGAGCCGCTCTATCGATATTGTAAGAGGTTTCTTTACAAGAGCCTTGGAAGAAAGACGACACGTTACCAGGCGTGCAGCTCCGCATGAACACCATATCTCCGACACTCAGGTCCTCTTTATCAAAAGTCAAAGACATGTTTGGAGCAGGAGCAAAGGTGTCAACCTGGGTTATAGACCCATGCACTGGAGCCCACAAATGGAAATTAAATGCGTGCGAGATATTGAGAGGTCCAACAAGGTTCGAACCAATCTTGGGGTGCATGTTCAGCCAACGCAGTATCCTCGAGTCACCCCAAGACTCTAGGAGTACATCCAACGGTTTCGGGGAAAACTTCTCGAAGTTCTCCCATATCCACGCTTGGAGAAAGGCGGCATGAACATATAAATAAACTTTCATATAGCCGTTTGAGGCACGCATGTCCGAAACCAGTTGATCCAAGTGTGCATACAAAGATCCAAGAAATAGACCACCAATAGGGAGAACGACACCCTTTTCCAATTTTATGGCTAACTTAATAAGAACATGTCTTATATTTTTATTGCCCGATCCGTCATAAAAAATATATCTGGATAGCCAAAGGGCCAAGAATGCCGCAACGTGAAGTGTACTATTCTTCTGATTCGACTCTAATGCATTAGGAAACCACTGAGATACCCACCAGTCATAGAAGCACTTCGTCTCATTTTATTTTCGAACAAATCCTTTTGATTTCGCGACCAGCTACTCAAATCTTCTTTTAATCAATCAATTTCTCCATAACTTCATCTCACAGAAACCCTAACTCCTTCAATCGCCAACCAAGAATCAAAACCACCATCATCTCATCATCACCATTAGCAACATATTCTAATTCATCTGCTCTAACTCATCGATTTCCTTTCTCTCAAACCAACTCTCAAATTCACATAAGAAAAAGAATAGGGAAGAAGAAGAACGAACGAACGAAGAAGAAAGGAAAAGAAAAATGAGGAAAATAGAATGATTTCTCTTCGGTCGAGATTTGGTGATAAGACCAAAGAAAAATACAAAGACACCCACTTGCTTAGATAAGGCAGCCCTAACGTGTAAAAGTCACATTAAAAGTGTTTATTTAAGAAATAAAATTTTCACCCTTTGTACTAATCCAGTGATATCTTCTTTGACCAGTATCCGAGTGACACGTTCAAGTAGTCCATCTTGCATAACTTTTCGAGATCTATCCATTGGTACCAATTTCATACCTAGATCGTTGTTAGATTAATTCCTATTAATTAACGTTCGTGTTAAACTAATCGAGTTATTATCAGTTAATCCGTCTATTGACTGGTCTAATAGCGTTGAAGAGCTTTAAGGTCACTAAATGTATGGCATGGTTTGGCATGTACAAACTTAGGTTTTCCGGCCAAAGGTTACCATGTGTCTTCTGGTAACCTTGGATGGCTTGAATTTGCTCCTGGGATTGAAGGGAAACCGTTAATGGTTGCACACCTTCGTTTTGGTAGCCGCGTAGTGAGGGCCAACGTAGTGGCGCAGCAAGGTTGGCATGCCGTTGGAATGGCATGGTTTGGCGTGGCCAAACTTAGGTTTCGGGCCAAAGGTTACCATGTGTCGTCTGGTAACCTTGGATGGCTAGTATTTTCTCCTGGGATTGAAGGGAAACCGTTGATTGTTGCACGCCTTCATTTTGGTAGCCGCATAGTGAAGGACAATGTGGTGGCGTGGCTATGTTGGCATGCCATTGGCATGGCATGGTTTGGTGTGTCCAAACTTAGGTTTTCGGGCCAAAGGTTACCATGTGTCATCTGGTAACCTTGGATGGCTAGGATTCACTTCTGGGATTGAAGGGAAACCGTTGATTATTGCACGTCTTCGTTTTGGTGGCCGTGTAGGGAAGGCCAACAGGGTTGCGCGTCTAGGTTATGCTTAGCATGTGGGGAAAAGGGTTCTCCTTGGGCGTATATCGTGGTTAGGGCCAAGGCAAGGGCGTTTGGCTTGGCATGATGTGACTAGCATGGCTAGGGCTAAGGCAAAGTGTGTTTGGCATGGCACGGCTAGCTTGGATAGGTTTGGCTTGGCATGTGGGGCCAAGGGTTTGCCATAGGCGCATGGCGTGGCTAGGGCCAAGGCAAGGGAGTTTGGCTTGGCATGGTGTGACTAGCATAGCTATGGACAAGGCAGAGTGTGTTTGGCATGGCGTGACTAGCTTGGGCTAGGTGCGGTTTTGGATTGGCATGTGGGGCCATGCCATAGGCGCATGGCGTGACTAGCTTGGGATAGGTGCATTTTTGGCTTGGCATGTGGGGCCAAGGGTTTTCCATAGGTGCATGGCGTGGCTAGGTCCAATGAAAGGGCATTTAGCTTGGTATGGTGTGATTAGCATAGCTAGGGCCAAGGCAGAGTGCGTTTGGCATGGCGCGGCTAGCTTGGGATAGGTTTGGGTTGGCTTGGCATGTAGGGCCAAGGGCTTGCCATAGGAACATGGCGTGACTAGCTTGGGATAGGATCGGGACCAAGCTAGGTTTTTGGGGGCCAAGGTCGTTTGGTAACCTTAGACGGCCAGGATTTGCTCCTGGGATTGAAGGGCAACCGTTGATTGTTGCACGCCTTTGTTTTGATAGCCGCGTAGTGAAGACCAGTATGGTGGCGCGACATGGGGCCATGGCGAGGTACGTTTGGAATGGCACGGAAGGTGTGGCTGGCATGATTTTCCATTGGCACGGAGGTGCGGCTAGCATGGTTGGCATGCTTTGGCGCGGTTGGTGCGGATGACATGATTTTCCATTGGCACAGAGGTGCGGCTAGCATGGTTGGAATGGTTTGGCGCGGTTGGTGTGGCTGGCATGATTTTCCATTGGCACAGATGTGCGGCTAGCGTGGTTGGCATGCTTTTGGCGCGGTTGGTGTGGCTGACATGATTTTCCATTGGCACAGAGGTTCGGCTAGCATGGTTGGCATGCTTTGGCACTATTGGTGTGGCTAACATGATTTTCCATTGGCACAGAGGTACGGCTAGTATGGTTCACATGATTTAGCGCATTTGGTGTGGCTAGCATGATTTTCCATTGGCACAGAGGTGCGGCTAGCATGGTTGGCATACTTTGGCGCGGTCAGTGTAGCTGGCATGATTTGCCATTGGCACACGTAGGAATTAGGGTTTGGCTTGTCGTAACCCTAATTTGAAATAAGATACCCCGGTAATTATTTTAGAGACACATTAAAGGTTTCAGTAAATGTGCCTAGTAAATGCTTGTTACTTTAAATGTTGTTACATCACTGTCTGCTAGGGTTTAGTGTTTTACGATTTTAACCCTAAACTAAAAACCACCATCAACATTAAGTCCCCTGCTTAGCTCGAAAAAGGTTCCTTATTTCGAGGTAAGTATATGATGGTGACAGACGAGGACAAAATCGAGATATATATAAATCATTGTAACAATGGTCAGGAGAATCCTACTAACCTTTTTGAGTGGTACATATGGTTTTGGCTTCCCGTGTTTGCGGCCCTGTGTAAGTTGTACCGGGAATGCATACCGTGGAGTGGTAATGAAAGTTACCGGTTTGGTCTGGTCGTATATCTCCAAGGAAAAGGGGACGCGGTCTTGGAGGCAATGCAAGTGGACGGTAGGGTCACTACAGTAGAGAAGGCGGCTTGGCCTGGTGCGTCCATGGATGGGCGCGGCTCGGTGAGGTGAGGCGTGCATGGACAACTAGGCGTGGTGGGGCCGCGGAAATGGAGCCAATGGCTTGGCAGGGGGGCCGCGGCAATGGCATGGTGGAACATGCAAGGATTGCTAGGCGTGGCGGGGCGGCGGCAATGGATGGCTTGGTAGTGGGTCCGCGACAATGGCATGAGCGGTCTTGGGCATGAAAATTGGTCTTTGCGGGACCATTTTCCTCTTTTCCTTTCTTGGCTCAAAATTGGAAATCCTTTCTTTGTTCAAACTCCTACGTACCATGTATATATAAAAGGAGGGCCGACTTCTCTTTTTGTTTCACGCCTATTTATTCCTCCCAGCCGTGTGACAACAGTAAATCAGAGCGGACGAGAAAATCCCATGTATGCCTTCCAACACTTCTCTTTAACTCTTTTTTTATTTTATGCTGGTGTAAACCCTAGTTGTAGGCGTACCTTTTCATGACCTTGTAGAAATGTTGGCGTTAATCTTGGGTATTTTTTGCCCTAGCTTGTCGTGACACTTAGGCATGAATACCATAGTAATGTTGACCGCCCCTACTCACTGTGCAAGGTAGGCACGTGATAGTAATTTTCATGTCTTCTCACGAAAACCTAGTTTTTAGGGTTTGCTCCTTGTTTTGCCATGGCCGTGTGTATGGTTCCCCTGGTGGGTCACTCCTCCTTGGTTGGACAATAATTATGTGCCGTAGGGTACGACCTTGAAACAAACTGGCTTGTGTCTTTGGTGAAAATAATTTTTGTGCGCTTTCTGTAATAATTTCTCTTCACATTGTTCCATTGTAGTTGTTTGAGAAAATCTTCATTATGATGTCACTTGAGGAGAGTTCTGCTGTACTGAAAGACATTTGCAATTCCAAACCAAACGTAGATGATGAATTCTTCACCACATCGGCCATGGTTAGGAAGAACCATCCCAACTATGTGTTTATTCTTCTGACCGGCTCGGAAAGCGAGGGATAAGGCCGGTCGGTTCGGCTAGGAAATGTAGTAAGGTTTTGCCTTCAGATGAGAGAATATCATGCCTCTCCCATTGAATTTAAAATCTCTGTGAGTCCATTGTGTCCCTTTGAGAAATGGATACGGTTCATGATGAGCCAGGAGCATCTAAAAACAAACTTAAACAAGGCGCAGATCGTTGATGTTGTTGCGGCTTCCGCGGTGCTTCATATTAGGAAAGATATTCCAGGCTTGGTTTCTTTTGTTTCCAGATGGTTTCCGGACACCCACACGGCCGTATGTAGATGGGGTGAAATGACCATTTCCTTGGAGAGTGTGTTTATACTAATGAACCTTCCCGTAGTTGGAAACCTTGATGTTAAGTTTTCCGCTGATGAAGAAGAAATGCATGCCGCCCTAGTTGCGAAATCAAAAGGGTTCGTTCAGAATGAAAATGAGATGAAGTGCTTCTATGACTGGTGGGTGTTCCAATGGTTTCCTGACGCGTTAGAGTCGAACCAGTGCACTTCATGTTGCAGCGTTCTTGGCTCTTTGGCTATCCAAAGATATTTTTGAGGACGGCTCGGGCAAGAAAGAGATAATACATGGACTTATCAAGTTTTCCATAAAATTGGCAAAAGGTGTCATTCTCCCCCCTTGGTGGTTTGTTTCTTGGTTCTATGTATGCACACCTGGACCAGCTGGTTTCGGACATGTGCGCCTCCAACGGTCATATGAAAGTGGATTCGTATGTTCATGCCGCCTTTCTCCAGGCATGGTTGTGGGAGCATTTCGAGAAGTATCCCCCGAAACCGTTGGCTATACTTCCTGAGTCTTGGGGTGGCTCCAGAATACTGCGTTGGTTGAAGAGGTGCCGAAAAACTGGTCCGAAACTGATCAGGTTCCTTGACAACTCGTATGCGGTTAATTTTCGTCCATGGGCTCCGGTGCATGCGTCCATAACTCAGATTAGTACCTTTTCTTATGCTCCAAACATGTCTTTGCTTTCTGATGGAGGGAATCTGGGCGTCAGTGAGATTGTATTCATGCGAAGTTGCACGTCTGGATATATACCATCTTTATTTCGAGGATCGTGTCAGGAAGTCTCTTATAATATTGAGCAAGTAGCTCGAAATATGGGTTTCGACCAAGGGGTACCTCTCATTCATCAGCTGGAAGCTCCAGAGGATCCATTATTGGACGTTCTTGATGCTAGTGTTCTTGTGCCTAGAAGAAGCTTCCCTTTATTTCTTTTGGAACGAAATCTGTCGACTACTTCCAAGTATAACACATTCTGGCAGAGTGAATTCCTTATCATCCAGGAATTTGTGAAGGCCGTAGTGGAGAACACTTGTGTTAGGCCTTCCGCCGAGATTTTAGCGAAACATCCGTTGTTAAGGGATACTTATTTAACCAAAAGGAAATCCGTCGGTCTGGATGTGGACAGTCCCCAAGTGAAGGAGCGAAGGTCTAAGAATCGTGCAGGTGGTTTCCAGTCAGATTCCACAGCTCTACCGACTTTTAGTTCATCCAACATGAGGGTATTTATGATTTCTTTCTTGACTTCAGCTGGATCATGTATATCCTTGTTTCTTTTCTGAAAACACGTCCTTATATCTCGTCCAGGGTTTCAGCAGCACGAACGCCTTTGCCAAACTTGCAAGTAGTCAGAAAGCGTCGTTTCTCGAGACAGAAGGTGGAGGTGCCGAGCTCATCCATGGTGATGGGGATTCCGAAAATGATGAAATTTCAGAGTCCAACGATGGCGAGAGTAGTTATTCCGATAACAGTGCTGAATCTTCCTCTAGTAATGAAACCTAATCGGTGATTCCCCTCCATGTTTTTCTTCTCCCACCCCCCCTTTTTTTTGCAGTAAAACTAAATTTTGATTTTTTAGAAGGAAACAGTTCCTGGGGATGATCTTGAAGTGGAAGACCACCAGAGCAAGGACGTAGCCGTGATTCCCACTGCGAAAACTGTGCCAGCCAGCGATTTGGACATGAAGATTCATCGTCCTTAGGGAATTGCCGTAACTCAGGTGGAGGTGAGCATTTCGGGGGGTGAAATCTTAGTTAGGGATCTCCTGCCAGTTGTTGATGCAGTTGCAGGTGCCAACTTCAATCCTCCATATCTGGCCCCTTTCCCAGGTCATGTGTTGATTGGTGGATTTAGTGTGCCATCTAAACATGCAACATTGTACACCAAGATTTGGGAAATATATGGTCACATTGCCACAACTAAGAAGATCACTAGTCGACATGCGTTGGTCAAGCATGTGGAGGAATCCTTGTCTTCGATTGATGAGATGTGCAACGTGACTGGTCATATAGTTTCTGAGGATGTAATATCGAGATGGAAATTCCATCGTGACATGTGCGTGGGCTTCGGATTCAACATCCTATGGTTCGTTAAATGTCTCTTTGATGTTGAAAGGTCATTGGCTGGATAAGTTAAAGGTCCTTCCGCAGACATGATGAAGAAGCAAGAAGCGGAATTTAAGAAGTTGTGCAGGAAGCTGAAACTTAAGAGGGCGGCTCTCCAAAGCACGAGGGAGTCATTTGCCAAAAGGAGCAAGCCATTGTTGGAAAACTTCCCTTGAATATATACCTCCTGTCTTTTGGACCTCTTATCTTTAGTTTTTTTTTTTGAAAGGCAAATGAGATGCTTGGTTTTTGATTTTTGATTTTCTGATTTTCTCGGGTCAATAGATAAATGCTACCTTGACGGTTTTGGATTATATATTTTTTTAAAATGTAGTGTTTAGAATGGAATTGTCTTTGGCTATGAATGAAGTGACTCAGACACTCCAGGAAAACTATGAAACCGTGTGTTGGTAGATGACATGGGATGAAAAATGGCTATAGGTTTTATCAGAACTTGAAAAATCAAACCACATATTTTTATCTAGATAAGACTTACTCGGTTTCTCAGGTCTTCTGATGAGAATAAAATTTCCAGGCATATGACCAAGTTTTTTTTTTCCCGAGAAACATAGTCATGGGAAGTCCCCAGTCTTCCGAGTCGTTGTTGAGTTGTCTGATTACTGAGCTGTTGACCCTTTGGTGGATCGTATGCTTCTATCCTCTGGGAAGTCCCCAGTCATCCCTTTTCGTGTCATGAATGATAATCAAGCCTCCGGTTAACTGAGTCGGAGTGGATCATCTTCCTCTACCATCTTGACGCTTGGGTCGAAGAACGAGATCAATAGTCAAAAATTGACATTGTAACCGAAAGATCGAACCTCCCGCTGTGGTCGCCAATTGTTTATAGGTGAAAATGGTTTCTTCTGATTTCGGTAATTGCGGGTGTGAAAGTGAGAAAACATTTAAACCCTAAATAATGTACTGCAAGGGAGTACTTTAGATTCAAGAGATAAATCTATACAAGTCCGGCCTAAACCGAGAAATGGCCGTTCCATACTTGCTTCTGTTATAAAGTGGATGAGAAGGGTTGTTTTAGGGAGGGAAGCGAAGAGTGTGTTGAGACCAGAATAATTTTGGAAGAGTAGTACTTGACTTGTATCAGAAGGTGAAAGCTTTGAGAAAGCTAGAAAGAATTGCCTTTCTGAGTATGGTATTTTTCCTGACCAAAAACTTGTGTTTTGGTGGAAATAGGTAAGACTATTTATACAACTCTAAAAAGAAACGTACTCTGGCCTCATAAGAAAAGAAAACAGATGAGTTAAATGGGAAGAGGTGGTAACGCCTGTTATTGATGGAATTGATGTTCCATAATGAAAGAGCGTTTCACCGTTGCTTCTTGCATTTACTAACCGTCTTATTCTTATTACATTATCTTAAAACGGGCATTTGTGTATGCCACACGCTATAGACCACCAAACCAATACCCTAATGAGCATCCCCCAGTTTGTGTTGATGTATCGAATGTTTTTGTGAAAACATGTTTTCGTGGCTTAGCAAGTCGAGATCGGGATACTTGCTAGCCTGGTTACCTTCGACGGTCGAGATTTTGCATCTTGAGAGGAGGGGCAACCATTGATTGTTGCACGCCTTCATTTGGTAGTCGCGTAGTGAGGGCCAACACGGTGGAGCGTCTAGGTTGGCATGCCGTTGGCATGGCCAAACTTAGGTTTTTGGGCCAAAGGTTACCACCTGTCGTCTGGTAACCTTGGATGGCTAGGATTTACTCTTGGGATTGAAGGAAAGCCGTTGATTGTTGCACGCCTTCGCTTTGGTAGACGCGTAGTGAGTGCCAACGTGGTGGCGCGGCTAGGCTGGCATGACGTTGGTATGGCATGGTTTAGCGTGGCCAAACTTAGGTTATCGGGCCAAAGGTTACGATGTGTCATCTGGTAACCTTGGATGGCTAGGATTTGCTCATGGGATTGAAGGACAACCGTTGATTGTTGCACGCCTTCGTTTTGGTAGCTGCGTAGTGCGCGCCAACGTGGTGGAGCGGCTAGGTTGGCATGCCGTTGGCATGGCATGGTTTGGCGTGGAAAAACTTAGGTTTTAGGGCCAAAGGTTACCATGTGTCATCTGGTAACCTTGGATGGCTAGGATTTTCTCCTGGGATTGAAGGGAAACCGTTGATTGTAGCATGCCTTCGTTTTGGTATCTGCGTAGTGAGGGCCAACGTGGTGGCGCGGCTAATGCCTTTGGCATGGCATGGTTTGGTATGTCCAAACTTAGTTTTTCGGGCCAAAGGTTACCATGTGTCGTCTGGTAACCTTGCATGGCTTGGATTCACTTCTGGGATTGAAGGGAAATCGTTGATTGTTGCACGTCTTTGTTTTGGTGGCCGAGTAGGGAAGGCCAACAGGGTGACGTGGCTAGGTTAGGCTTGGCATGTGGGGCCAAGGGTTCTCCTTGGGCGTATGGCGTGGTTAGGGCCAAGGCCAGGGCGTTTGGCTTGGCATGATATGACTAGCATGGCTAGGGCCAAGGCAATGTGCGTTTGGCATGACGCAGCTATCTTGGCTAGGTTTGGCTTGGCATATGGGTCCAAGGGTTTGCTATAGGTGTATGGCGTGGCTAGGACCAAGGCAAGGGCATTTGGCTTGACATAGTGTGACTAGCATAGCTAGGGACAAGGCAGAGTGCGTTTTCCATGGCGCGGTTGGTGTTGCTGACATGATTTTCCATTGGCACAAAGGTGTGGCTAGCATGGTTGGAATGCTTTGGCGCGGTTGGTGTGGATGGCATGATTTTTCATTGGCACAGAGGTGCGGCTAGCATGGTTGGCATGCTTTTGGCGCGGTTGGTGTGGCTGGCATGATTTTCCATTGGCATAGAGGTGCGGCTAGCATGGTTGGCATGCTTTGGTGCGGTTGGTGTGGCTGGCATGATTTTTCATTGGCACAGAGGTGCGGCTAGCATGGTTGGCATGCTTTGGCACGGTTGGTGTGTCTGGCATGATTTTTCATTGGCACAGAGGTGCGGATAGCATGGTTAGCATGCTTTGGCACGGTCAGTGTGGATGGCATGATTTTCCATAGGCACACGTGGGAATTAGAGTTTGGCTTGTCGTAATCCTAATTTGAAAAAAGATACCCCAGTAATTATTTTAGAGACACATTAAAGGTTTCAGTAAATGTGCCTAGTAAATGCTTGTTACTTTAAATGTTGTGACATCACTGTCTGCTAGGGTTTAGTGTTTTATGATTTTAACCCTAAACTAAAAACCACCATCAACACCAGGTTAAATTGTTCGGATTGTTTGAGACTTAGACCCCTATTCTCTTTGGGGATACAGATTGAGTTCCAAGATTTAAGGCACCATCCTCTATTGGTTTCTGGGGAATGTCCCCACCAGAAAGTTCTATTTAGGGTATCCATTTTCTTTGTTATTTATTTGGGTATGACAAAGCATGTCATTTGATATGTTTCCATGGTATCAGCGACATGTTTGATACAAATTTTCCGTCCTGCTGGAGAAAGGAGTTTACCACTCCATCCTCTAAGACGGACTTTCAGCTTTTCCAAAATCGAGATAAAACATTTTACTTTTGATTGGTTTGTGAAAAGTGGTACTCCTAGGTATTTATCATCCAACTTGATTCTTCTTACTTTTAGTATTTCCAAGACTTTTCTAATTTCTCCATTGGATACCGAGTTGCTAAAAAAAGTTCAAGATTTTTCATAATTTATCAGTTGGCCCGACCAATTACTGAAGAGCATTAGGATGTGGACAAGATTTTTACATTCTTTCTTTCAAACTTTTACAAAGATTAGGCAATCATCTGTGAAATGGAGGTGCGAGATGGAGGGAGAGGGGGTGCCTCCATCAAAATTTGTGGAGCCGAATTTTATACCACTAATCAAATTTTGGTTTTCAGCTTCTTGCAACAATCTTGAGAGGGCTTCCATACAAATAATGAATATGTATGGAGAAAGGGGGTCCCCTTGTCTGAGTCCTCTAGTAGGATTGAAAAATCCCATTAACAAGGACAAACTAAAGGTTGTTCCTATGCCTTGGTAGATAAGATCTATCCAGTTTTTGCAGAAGCCCATTTGTTCCATAATTTCGGTGAGAAAAGTCCATTCCACGCGATCAAAGGCTTTTGACATATCAATTTTGAGGCCCATGTAGCCTTTTTTCTTTTGTTTCTTCCTCTCTATTCTCATAGTATGTATAATCTCATGGGCTATAATGATATTATCTGTTATTTGTATGACAGGGACAAAATCAGATTGGTATGGGGAGATGATCTTATCTAGAAAGGGCTTCATTCTGCCGGCCAAAAGTTTTGAGATTATTTTATAAATGGTGTTGCACAGGAAAATGGGTCTAAAGTCCTTGGAGGTGGTGGGGTATTCAATTTTGGGGATCAATGTAATAAAAGTGGTGATGAATTCTTTCAATATATGCTTAGTGGAAAAGAAATCTTGAACCATTTTTATGACTTCATCCTTTATAAGGAACCAATTCTTTTGGGGAAAAATTGCTGGAAATCCATCTGGGCCGTGGGGTTTATTAGGGTGCATATCAAAGACTATGAGTTTAATTTCTTGTTCAGATGGGATGTCCATTAACTTCTCATTGTCTAACTCATTTAAGCATTTGGGAATGAGGTTGAGTATTTGAGCACTTATGTTAGGTTTTGAAGAAGTGGCCATAGAGGAAAAGTGATTGTGGAAGTTTTCCTCTAAATCTTTTCTATCTGTGCTCAAAGATTCATCATTCTTTTGAATAGTTTCTATTCTGAGTTTTCTAGCCCTATAAGTAATTGTGGAATGAAAATACCTTGTGTGTTGGTCTCCCAGTTGGAGATTGTTATGTGTGACTTTTATTTTCCAGAAATCATCTTCATAGTTGTACCATTTCTCCGAATCTTGTTGAATGTTTAAAACCTTAGGATTGTTATCTTTGAGATGAAGGTTATTCTCATCATGGTTGAGGTTTTGATTGAGTTTTTTGATGATTTGTTGGATTTTTCCAAAGAACTCTCTATTCCAGATTTTTATTTTTTGTTTCACATTTTTAAGTTTAGACATGACTTGGAAAGTTTTTCAACCTCCTGGTTCAAAACCCTAAGTCTCCTCAATGACTTGGAAGCAAGAGAGTTCTTCCAAGTAGATTCCAATTTTTTTGAAAGGTTTGGCTCCATCTTTCCAACTTGAGGAGGATCTGAGAAGAATAGGACTATGATCGGATCCTTTAGGAGTGAGGTGGTAAACTAGGACTCTAGGGTAGAGATTCAACCATCTGGGATTAGCTAGAGCTCTATCCAATCTAGCTTCTATGAATTCTTGACTTTCTCTCTTGTTGGACCAGGTAAATGGGTAACACACAAAGCCCAGGTCCATTAGATCAGCGTCATTGATTAAGTTGTTGAAAAACAAACTCTCCGTTTGGGCTTACCCTATTTCCCCCATTTTTTTCCTCCTCAATTAAGGTGAAATTTAGGTCCCCAGGACTAATCATGGGATGTCAATATTACTAGCCATGTAGTTGCATCTTTTCTGATGGCTACATCCATGTGAATCTAAAGGTTGCAAAAACAAGTAATCAAATTGATAACGCCCATCAAATCAAGAGTTAAAAACAAATCATGTAAAAATAAAAAGGCGCAAAAAAATAAAAGTCAAGATCGGGATTAATTTTATTAATGAACAAGAGATACAAAAATTACATATAGCAAAGGTACATAAGAAACTGATCATGCATGGATATTAATGGACAAATCAAGTATTAGCTGCTTGCCAGAATTCGTTGCACGGTCTTGACCTGCATATAGCTGGCTAGTACTAACAACTAGCAGATATAACATTACAATGATCTTATTGAAGTACCAAAAACAAAACAACTAAATTATAAGTAAACAACAAATTCAAAGAACACATTAAGCCCATGAATAACCAATCACTGCTGACAAGAACCCTGAGTCCCCCACCAGGTATAACCCTTGCACGTTCCGACACAACATCTCCTGAAGCTGAAAGGCGTACAACCGCCGCCCAGGGGCATACAGTCTTGAGCATCTGCAGAAGCAAAGATGATGGAGAGGATCATAACCACAACAAGAAATAAACTCATGATTTTTTTGCTTTCCATGGTTAGTTAGCTATTGAAAGAAAACTTAGTCTTAAACTCTCTGATGGGTGAGGAAATAGCTCTCTAAGAATGTCCTTTTATAGTGTATATTTGGTGCTATCTCAGTCAGTAAATTCATACATGGATAGATTACATAATTTAATTATTATTATAACCAACCAATGTGTAGAAATTATTGCTTTCAGAACATACAAATAGGGGTAAATTAAAATAACGCAAGTTGTTGCACTAGTATCGTATGCAACAACTTGGGAAGGGTCTTAGTAAATGATGAGGAAATAGCTCTGTAATAATGTCCTTTTATAGTGTATATTTGGTGCTATTTCAGTCAACGAGCCTTCAATGAGTACGACTAGCCATATCTCATCAGAGCATACAAATAGGGATAAGTAAATTAAAATACAGCAAGTTGTATCTTCTATAATATATTCAACAGCTTGGGAATCGGGTCTTAGTGAGAAACTCAACTAGCACTCATATCTTAAGAAAATAATTGAGCTTCACAGAGAATGCTATGTATTACGTACGATCCCAGTCAGATTCACGTTTGCCGGAATTTTTTATGAGAAAGATTCGCGCTGGATTCAAAGTTAAAAATCTGCTGAATTGACTACCAACAACAAATGAATTCGCATCAAGTAGCAGGTAACGTATCAGTAGGGAAGTCCAATGGATTGATTTTTTTTCTGCATTAAGAAAGAACTTATCCTGCCAGAAATCTTTGGCAAGTAGTATCCACATCAAATAATATGGATGTTTAAAAACAATAAGATTGAGTAGTATCCACATCATATCACTAACTCTGTAAGTTACGCAGAGAAGCAATACATAATAATATTTGTAATCAATGCGCCTACCAAGTTTGACATTGACACATTGTTAACCACAATTAATGCACAAGTTCTTCTTGGTCAAGCGCAACGATCAATTAATTTTTTTAGTACGTAGGGATTTGGATAGACTAAAGCTACCATCGCACCAGAAACTTAGTAGGGATTTGGCTAGACCAAAGCCAATAGGATTAGTTCCTTATAAAATCAATGGAAACTAAATAAGTTATGGAATTGTTTGTACCCTTAATAATTTACGCAAATTAATGGGCTAACCAAGGCCAACAAAGCTCCTACTAATAGTAAAGGAGGGTTCGTTGGGCCTAAGGTGCTTCCCTAAATTATCCAAATATGGCTAACTAGGCCTTACAAGGCACCCCATATGCAAAATACCCAAACTAAGGCTAGACATGTAGCACATAAGCAAAGGATGCTGACGTGGCAGAGGACACATCACCAAAGCATGGACACGTCAGCATGAGGGGGTTGACGCGGAGGTGCCACGTCAGCATAGGTGTTGATGTGGCGAAACAAAAAATCAGCAAGGACGTTGCCACGTCAGCACAGCTGATGACGTGGCAGTCTACCAGGCAGCAGAAACGCCACGTCAACAGAGTGTGTGCCACGTCATCGGAATTGATGACGCGGCATTTGACTCGTCAAAATCGCTGCACAGTCAGCACATCCGTTACATGTAACACCGTCACTAACGGCGTTGGAATATACCAAGCATATTCCGTTAAACTCTGACGGCATAAGCATTTTCGGTTACTTTTAACGGCATTACTAACGGCGTCAGCATATGCCTGACGCCGGCAGAATATTCCGTGTCTTCAACGGATCACAGCAGCAGGTTTCCGCCGGCGGCCAGCAGCGAGCGGCAATCGGCGATGTATTGCCGATTAATCGGGGAGTTCGAGCTGAACGATTAAATTCAGTCCGGATTTGGTGCTTCTCGACGTTGTTTAATCCCATAGCCCCCGGATATTTACGCCCCATTCCTATTACTCTACGGATATTTGCGCCCCGACTGCTTACACCCATTTCTCTTACACCTTTGGTTATCCACACCCAATGTGATTCCTTTACCATAATAATGGAAGTTTCTGGAATTGATATCTGCATGGACTCATTCATCGCAGGGAGGCATGCGGGTGGACTGTTATTGCAGGGAGGCATGCAGGGGCCAGTTATGGCAATTGATACCTGCCATAAAGTCAAAGAAATAAAACTGAAATTCGCCACATATAAATAGGCAGTTTTATAGCCAAAAAGGTAAGCAATTCATTCCACAAAAACTCATGTAAGAAATCCTAAAACTGACTTTAACATCGGAGGATTTTTTGCAGGTACCCCCCTCTCCTCAACAATCCAATCGAAGATCGAGCCAGAGATCGATTTCCAACAACAACATCGTACAAAATTATGTGTTTGGGGTAGAAGTGATTTTACCTTGCAAACAGTAATCTCCTTAAGTATTGAGTCCTTATAAGATGAAATTCCAAATCATGGATACATTGTCTTGAACATTTTTGGGCGGTGATGGATGGCCAAGTGCTCCCGATTTTTTGTTTAGAAATATTAGTTAGACATTTATTGGGAGGGGATGCTAACCGAGAACAAGAATTCATCATTTTGATGCATTTCCAACGAAAAGTGAAGGGTGTACCATTTTAGCATCCTTTGATGCGACAATTCAAATGCTCCAATTCGACAATGCATCATTTTAGCTGAATGTATCATTTAGGCAATCGAATGGTGTATATTTTTTTGTGTTTAGCTCGAGCAAAAGAATGCATATTTGCGAACCAAGTGGTATTAGTTGAGCGCAATCTTGTGAATCATTCGCAGAAGTCCCAAGTGGCATTTCCTGACTTTTGGCTTACTGACACGAGATGGAAATTTCCGGTGACACGAATCTTACACACATAGCAGGATGGGTCATGGTTATACGTGCTTGCTTTGCCTTTGATTACCTAATTAACTCGTTAGTTTTAGTCATGACTATTGCCTCATGGACTACGGCCGTGTTTAATTCAGCTAGTGTAGCCGGTTGTGGTGTTGCACTTCCTTCCAAACATTCTACATATCCTGAACCATAGTCACCAGATTATGCAAGAAAAATTCTCTGTTGAGTTTTGACTGCAATGGTTTCTACCCAACAACCGACTTGTCCATGATGACGGAATGGTTAAAATTCTAGATTCATATTTTTCTACTGGACATACTGTTGTGTTAAGGAGATATTCCTGTCCTACTTGTTACTTCTGCTGGCCATACTGTTTGATTACACTTGTTTATCACAGTTGAATCCGGGTCTGCTGAAAAATCCTTATGAGAAAGATTCGCGCTGGATTCAAACTTCGAATTCATACCAAGTTGCAGATAACCGTATTAGCAAGAAGTACAAAGGATGTGTTTTACCTAGTTCAGAAGGAACGTATCCCTGTACTACCAATAGTACCATACATCCATTGGTATCGCAACACCAATCAAGCATCTCTAGCTAATTGGGTCAAGAACTTTGACACTTTGACCGAAAATCATCAGAACGAACCAAAAATTCAAAGTAATTTCATTTTCATGAGAATCCCTTCATCTACTATCACTCTCAATTGTGATTCCTATCATCACAGATATCAGGGAGATTTCAAATTTCAAAAACCCCTACCTTTCATCCATTATTTAGGCTCAAATCAGTGTCTTATAGGAAATCCCATAATCCCTCAACAGATTCATAGTAGATATATTTTCACCATTTTCTTTCTCATGGCTGAATCAGAAAACACCATAAATCTCCTTGCTGAAAAAATGAAAAATTCTGCTACTATCTTAGACACTGATGAACCTTGTATAGAGATAGAACCATCTTATCTCAAAACCCCAGAAAAGAAAGAATGGAAACTCAGCTTTGTAGGAAGATTCGTTAGCTCTCAAAAACCTCTCCTAATGGATCTGACTGATTGCATCAAAAGAACATGGGATATCTCTAAAGGCTTCAACATCTCTAAATTCAACAAAGGTTTCAACTTCTATGTTATCAAGGTAAACAGTGATGATGACAGAATTCACCTAGCTACTAGAGGTCCTTGGATTGCCCTGGGAAAATTCATGGTCCTAATTGAAATTCCAAGATATGGCTTCACTAACTTCAACCCAATCTGGTTTGATTTTGTCCTCATGAAAATCCACCTAAAGAGAGTCCCGGTCAGAATGACAGGATGGGAAGCTCTATTCGAAATCTGCAGACCAGCCGGAGTGCTCAAAGACTCAAAAAAAAACCATATGGTAGAGACGATGATGAAAAGAATGTGGATGTAATGGTAATGATTAACTTAAAGAAGAAGATGCAATCAGGAATGTGGGCTCAAGTTGAAGGTAAGAAAACCAGAATTGAGTATTCATATGCCATTACTCCACAACTATGTCAAATCTGCAGAATACCAGATCACACAGCTAAGACATGTGCCCTGCCTGAGGAAAACAACATCAACCAAAAAGAGATAACTGAGAAGGGAGCTATGGAATTAGGTGGTACCTCCAAGTTCCAACACCAGAATGCCACAAGTGTCTCAAAGAGAAGAAGGTGAATCTGATTCTTCAGACTCACACAATATCACAGTGCAGGTGACTAAAAATGAAATCCCAAATGCCCTTCGCATTGTGGGTTTCACAGGAAAAGGGCAACAGAAACAGATAGAAATAGAAGAGGAAAATGAAGTGAATAGCAAGATGATGTCTGAGGAAGATTTCCTCCATAACCTTCTGCCAGCTGACTTCTCCGATCCTTTCATCCCCACTTCAAGTAAAAAGCCGGTGGAATGGGAAAATGAATTGATGTTCACAACAGGTGCAGGAGGTGTGATGGCCAACAATAACAAAAAGATTTCTCAAACCCGTAAAAGTCCAAAGGTGGCCTAAATCAAACATGCTGCTAGAACCAAATTGAACAATATAAAAACCTCTCCATCATCCATACCACCTGGTTTTGAGAATGTCATCCCTCCTGGTTTCAAAAATGTCAGCCCCCAAGCTACCAATTTGGGAACCACCACTAAGTACTGGAACAGACAGCAACGTCCAGCCAATCTCTTAAGTAAATTCGAAGAAGAAGGCCAAGAGGAACGTGCTCAGAATCCTGGTCTATCTAAGAAGAAGAGAGGTTATGAGGAACCAAAGCGAACTAATAACAACAACAACTCTATGTTGGAACATGGTGAGGAGGCTATAAAGAAAAGGGAGACAATGCACACGGAGGTCCCAGAAATCAAGGTTGAATGGACTCCAAATGCGCAGAAGGTAATCCTAAACTATAGCATTTATTACAACAAAACTGATGAACAATTTCATATAACCCTTAGACTAAGTTCAATCACACATCACATAAATCACTGCCTAGGAAAAAAGGGTAAGGAATACCCTATAATTTCATATTTTTGGGAATTCATAATTGTCATTAATTGGAACTGTCAGGGACTTGGCCAACCAAACACCCAAAAATATCTCCTAGAGATATTAAACAAGGAAAACCCTGACATCTTATGCTTACTAGAAACTAAACAGCAAAACAAGAACATGCATAAGATTCTAAAAGCTGTTAATATTCAACACTATTGGCTAGAACCACCTAGAGGCCAAGCTGGAGGCATGGCGTTTATTTGGAAAAACCATTTGAAGATCACCATAGAAAGTTCTTTTCATAACCAAGTAAATGCTATTATAAAGGATATCTGCTCAAACAAGTTTTCATGATCTCTGCTTTCTACGGCAGCCCTTATACTGCTGGGAAAATAGATTCTTGGAATAATTTGCAAAAAATAGCTCACAACATTAATATACCTTGGCTTGTCATGGGTGATCTAAATGTTGTTCTAAAAAAAGAGGAAAAAAAGGATGGCAGACCTTTTGATAGAGATGAAGTTGATGTTTTCACAGGCGTTATAACTGATATGAACCTCCAGGACTTGGGTTTCAGTGGTTATCCATTTACATGGTGTAATCAAAGAACTGATAACGCTCGAGTGGAGGAAAGGATCGATAGGGCACTAAGCAATGAACTCTGGATGGAATTATTTCCAAAATCTTCCATCCAACACCTCATAGCTAGGGGTTCAGATCATGGTCCCATAATACTAAAAACTAATCCTGACTGGAAGGATGGTGCTTATCCTTTCAAGTATTTTGGCCCTTGGATGGAACACCCAGATTGCACTAGAGTCATAAAAGAGGCTTGGAAAAACCACCAGTATGGTTCTACCAGTTTCTCCTTTGCTAAAAATCTCAAAAATGTGAAACATTCCCTGTATAGATGGAATAAAAACACCATTGGGGTCATTCAACACAATATAGCTAATATAAGGAATGAGATTAACCTTCTGGCTGGAAACTGTAACAGAAACAACTCCACCTTGAAAAAGCTAGAGCTTTCTTTACTTAAATGGCAGAATATAGAGGAAAATTTCTGGAAAACTAAGAGTAGAAATAATGTGATAAATCTGGGTGATATAAATACCACTTTCTTCCATAATGCTGCTAGAACCAGATACCGTAGAAATAGAATTGATGCTATGCAAGATTCTTAGGGCATTTGGCTACAGGATAGAAAGTCTATTTCTAGCTGCCTAACTACTCATTTCCAGAATATGTCCACTACCAGTAATCCTAACCTTGACAGGGAAATGCTAGATTTGATTCCCACAGTCATTACAGCTACTGAGAATGATAGTCTTATGGAAATACCCTTAGAGGGAGAAATTAAGAGTACTCTTTTTGCTATGGAAGGAAACAAGGCACCTGGTCCAAATGGGTTCCCTCCAAATTTCTTCCAAGATTCCTGGAAGATTATTGGAAAGGATCTAATTGGACTAGTGCAAAACTTTTTTACTTCTGGATATATGCTCAAGGAGATGAATTCCACATTCATCTCCCTAATACCTAAAGTTCAGTTCCCATCTTCCCCTGCTGATTTTAGACCTATATCATTATGTAACACAACCTACAAACTGATATCTAAAATCATGGCTCATAGGATGAAACCTCTCTTGATTAAAATCATCTCCCCTTATCAGTCTGGCTTTATCCCAGGTAGACAAATAAACGACAACACCATGGTTGCTCATGAGGTTATACACAATATGAGAACTAGAAGAGATAATCAAGGCTGGATGGGGGTAAAAATTGATATGTCAAAGGCTTTCGATAGGGTGGAATGACCTTTCCTCCTAGCTGACTTAGAAAAAAATGGGATTCTCTATTGAATGACGAAATCGAATTAACCAATGTATCTTTACCACCAGCCTTGCTATTCTCCTAAATGGAGTGCCTTTTAAATTCTTCAAACCTACCAGGGGGCTCAGGCAAGGGGATCCCCTCTCCCCTTACCTATTCATACTATGTATGGAAGTTTTCTCTAGAATTCTAATGAAAGCTAAAAATGATGGTAAAATCCATGGTATAAAAATAGTAAAAAAGGCCCCACCTATAAGCAATTTGCTTTTCGCAGATGATTGCATCATCTTTTGTAAAGCAAATGTAAATGAAGCCAACAAGATATTACAGCTAATAGCTCAGTTCAGTGAAGGCTCAGGGCAAATGATAAATCTTGCTAAATCGGGCATCTTTTTCAGTAAAAATACTTCTCCCGAGCTACAATTGGACATAACTGCAGTAATGCAGGTCAGTCCTATCTCCCTAAAGGATAAGTATTTAGGTTCCCCACTTTTTACTAATAAATCCAAGGTTAAAGCTTTCAACCCTGTGATTGATAGCATCAAACATAGAATCCATGGCTGGAACAACAAAACTGTTAACCCAGCCGGAAAAAGAGTCCTCATAAAACATGTTACCTCTTCTTTGGCTAACGATCAAATGAGCACTTTCAAAATCCCTAAAACCATCACTAATGAAATAGATAAAATCCAAAGAGATTTTTTCTGGGGAAAGGATAAGGAAAGAACAAAAGGCATTTACCCAAAAGATTGGGTTGGGATATGTAAACCTTTGGAAGAGGGAGGCCTAGGTTTTGTCAACCTTGAGAAATTCAACAATGCAATTATCTCAAAAATGGGATGGCGCATGATGGAGAAACCTAATAGTATAGGACCTCAAGTCATGAAAGCTAAATACTTTGAGAAAGAAGACATTATGCATATGTCTACTCGTCCAAAGCCAACTGACTCATGGGTCTGGAAAGGGATACTCTCTGGAGTTACTAATATACAAAAATACGCAGAGTGGGAAGTTGGCACTGGAACCAATATCCTCATTTGTAAGGATAATTGGGTAAAATGCCTAAATTCCCCCCCCCCCCCCAATCAGACCTAACAACTGCCCTGTAGGAGTAGAAAAAGTTGTCGATCTATTAAATGAAAATAATCAGTGGAATAGATCTATTATCTATAATCTATTCCCTCATGATATAGCTGATAAGGTCATACACACATCTATAAGAACCATCCAGGAGGATAGAATTAAATGGACTTTAACGAAAGATGGTAACTTTACTGTCAAGTCTCTATACAATAAACTAACACATAGAGATCAATCTAGAGTTCAAAACTAATATTGGATGATCATATGGAATCTGGAAGTTTCCCCTTCTATTAAAATCTTCTTATGGAAAGCTGCCCACTCCATTCTTACAACTGGGGAAAGAATGGGAAGACACCTGAACTACATAAACACTACCTGCAAAATATGTCACTGTCAAAATGAGTTTCTAACTCACTTGTTTATCAATTGTCCCCTTATTCAAGGGGTCTGGAAAGAACTATACTTTGATCCCTATGATGTCTTAAACCAACACTTTGATTTTCATGAATGCCTAAACCATTTCCTTCTTTACAATAAACAGAGAGACAATCACCACTGTTGGGATGAGGTATGTGCTACTCTTTTATGGCATGTCTGGAAAGCCAGATGTGATCTCACTTTTCGAAACATAAATCCTAACCCAAAAAATATTGCTAAAGAGGTTACCATTTACATGAATAACCAAAGGGCGGCTAGAGATAGAAAAAGGAAAAATTAAGTGTTTGTGGATCTCTCCAGGTAAGATATTGAACAACAAATTATTGAATACATGAATACTTGGACAGCCCCAGAGTTGTTTACTATGAATATTAATGTAGATTACTACACTAACCAGGCAACTAATATCACTGGTATGGGAATGCTTCTTTTTGATCACACAGGTAGTTGCAGAGGGGCAAGAGGATCAAATTATGGCCAAAGCTCCACAGAAGCAATAACAAGGGAAGCTGCAATGGAAGCCTTCAACTGGGCAGTGGAACTAGGAAGAAAAATGGACTTTGAATCAAACTCCTGCCAACTAATAAATCTGATCAGAAGTAGGTATGCAGTGAAGATAGGAACCAGATTCACCTTACAACATGATGGAAAAGAACCTTTTGAGATCGGCACCTGGAGCACGATCAATAACAGAGAGAATCAACTAGCAGTAAATTTAGCTAAACTCAGCTCCAACTGCAATCTTCACAGGCAATGGGATCACACTTCAATTCAGCAACTGATCCCAGCTTTATCCGCCAATATTAGTAATGTTAATCTTTTGAACAACAAAATGCACTATTTAAATCATAGAAATGTTTTAACGAACGGAACAGGAACTGGCAGTCTGCTCAGCAGCACCAGCCCCCAGTTAATGTAGTTCCTTTGAGGCTTTGCCCTCACTTTCTTATAAAAAACAAAAAGCATCCCTGCGAGAAATATTTGGGAATTAATGCATGCATATAGTGGATATTTAAAACAAAGATCGAGTAATATCCACATCAAATCTCTATAGCTCTGTAATCTATGCATCTTTCAGCTGACATTGTGGCCCTCTCCGAGTAGGGGGTTTAGATCATGGTAGTCAGTGCTGAGAAATTTTCTTGATGGCGGCGAAATCCGAAAAGGACATGGGGATAAATGATACGTTGACACATGTCTTTGATTCCCATGAATTCTGTTTCCAAAAATACCAACAACAATTAGGAAAACCAATTTTCTCTCCAAAAATATATTTCTTTTATATTTTTAGAAACAAAATTCATGGGAATCAAAAATATGTGTCAACATATCATTTGTCCCCCATGCCCCCTTCAAATTTCGCTCCCATCAAAAAAAATTGTTAAGAATCTATGGTTAGTAAAGTGAAGTGGGATTCTATTTGAAAGTGAAGTAGAAACACCAAATTCCATGAAATAGGTTCCCATTATATGTATAGAATTAGAGAAGCTTGCTTTTTCCGTTTATTCGTTAAATCGGATGTTTTACTTTTAAGTGAAGAATATGTTAAAATCTTAAGTAATTGTCAAAAGAAATGCTTCTTAGGGGTGGACGGCAAGCGGCAGTTCTCTGCCACTTCACTTACACTTCACCAAAACCAGGATTCTGTCACAGGGTATTTCTGTTACTGTTCAAATTTGTAACACATATTCGCCGTTAGAGAAACACTGTGATATTAATAGTTATCTTTTTTGTAACAGTTTTCACTGTGACAAAATCTGGTTACAGTCACATTTATGACCTGTTACATTATTTAATAGTAACAGTTAACCTAATTTTAGAATAGCGACATGTGGCTCATTTGCCTCAGTAATTATAACAGATTTAATTGTTATTCAAACTTTGCAACAATTCTGTGATGACACGTGTCACTTTATCTTACGATTATAATAATACATATAAGTGTTGCACACTTTTTGCAACAATTCCCTATGGACACCTGTCATATTTTTGTCGCTATTATTGTAACGATTAAACAATTACTCTCATTTGTAACAAAATTTAGATGATGACACGTGTTATTTTTCTTCACAGTTTTGGTCAAAGTTAAACCCGTGACATTTCTTTAAATTACAATTAAAAAAAAAAGTATGGCCCAGCTCATTTTCATGGACCTGGGCTTCCAGTTTACAAGCCCGCAATACAGGTCGTTATCACGGACCTGGGCTTTCAGTTTACAGGACTGAAATACCTGCAAAATATCTATATTCTTTATATCGTTCCTACATTCATTATTACACATTCTTAATCTGCAGACTATCCAAATTCTACCATCCTACAAATGAATCCTTCTATTCATTATAGATTCTACCAAAAAACAATTCAATGTTACTCAGTGTTGTTGGACCAAAAGAAAAAGAATCCTATCGAGCTGCTTAGTTGGTACAAGAATAAAGGTTGCAAGCATGACAAGACTATTTCTCTACTTATGCAGCTGGATACTCAACTCCAAAGCTCAAACACTTGAGATTTGACCAGAAATTCAAGGAATCATCATGTTAAGAAAAATATAACACATTACAAAAAAAAATGAACGAAAAAGGTCGGTCACTAGAAATACCTGAAGGCTGAAGAGCACAACCAAGATCAAGAATATAAGCACCTAGTTTTCTCTTTAGCTGCACCAGTTTCAGCATTGGCATCTAATATGCCCGACCTGTCCAACAATAAAAATTGAGCATACATATCGGTTGATGGCAGAAACAACAGACGGGAAATGAGCATTTTTTGAGTAACATTAAGTGGCCGAATAGAATGAAAAATATTTATGCTGGGAATCCTTCACATATGATGAATAAAACACATTCATCTTCCAATACACTTGCTTTTTGTTTCCAAGTGGCTAGGAAAATTAAAGATATTAATAGCATTTCAGATGAAATTTACCATAACTATGCATGGGTTTCAGTTGCAAATCACTACACCTAGTAATGCAATTACAGCTTATGGTGAAAGTAGTGAGCAACAGAGCCCACATGCCACATCATTATCAAGCGAGTCAAAAATTATTGGAAGGAAAAATGATAAGAATCAAATATTAAGTATATTAAAATTTAAAAAACGTCAGGAACAACATACAAATGTTAAACAAATATAGGCGCAACATGCACAAGAACACAAAAAAATTGGAAACTTATATGATATTAGTGAAGTACGAAAGATGGCCCTCCATCCTTTCTCTCCATCATGGTTTTAAAAAGCGTTTTAGGGCGCGTATCAGGACGCTCTTTTTTGCGCCTCAACCCTAAAACGCTTTCTGAAGCGCGCTTTAAGTTTTCATTGGTATATTAAGAAAAAAAAGGCTTTGAAGCCCAATAATTAAGTCAGTTTACAGGCCCAAGAGTCTGTCCAAGTAAATAAATAGATAAAAAACCTAAAATATTTCATAAAAACGTTTCTTCTCCTAGTATTTCCTGATACTTCTTCTTCCTACTCTTGTATATCATCATCTTTTCCTCTTCAACCTTCATGTCCTATTTATTTATATTTTGTGGGGCAACGCTTTACTAACGCTTTTATAAGCGCTTTACGCTCTACTAAGAGAACGCATCGCTTTACGCTATCGCTATTTTAAACCTTGCTCTCCATACAGGAATGGTTTTCTACTGGTGATTCCACAAGCAATAAAAAAAGAAGAGGTGATCCTAAAATCTATCTAATATCTGATATAGTAACAATTTGAAAACACACCTTATACAAAGAAAGTCTTGTTCCAGGGAACAGTATTTGATAAAACAAAATAAATAAAAAATCTTGAATCCTTGATCTTAACAAGGATGTGTGACAAAATGGTGCAATCCTTCTCTTCTATCTTTTTAGTACTGGCTGCACATGTTTGGTCAGCTAGATTATGGCTCGAATATGTAAATGTTGCTTACCTACTTATGTTGTTTAAACAATTGTAATATGTCAAGATTCAGAGGAAGGAGTATCAAATTGAAAAAGCAAACATCAAATGGAGAGAAAAAGAAAAGAAGATTACCTTTTCTATATTTTCGTCATTCAGTTTAAGACTAGTTTCGTTTACCTCAACTAGATCGACAGCCAATATTTCTGGAATCTTTTCTATTAAACGACGTTTGATACCCATCTTCATGGTCATCGTGGAACTTGGGATACTCCTTGTAACTTCAATGTAACAATATTTCCATAAATCTCATGCAACGCCATGTTACCCCCATCGTACATGAGATACGGTCGCACTTCATCCAAAACTGACTCAACATTTTCTGCATTTAGCGGCAATTCCACTACTGATTCTTGGGTGGCAACAGCCTTGACAACTGCAAAGAATAAAAATACCGGAAATTATTGCTTCAACTGAAAAACAAAAAAGGAAATAAACTCCAAAAATTACAAAATACTGAACCAATCAACTTGACAAAAAATAAAGAAAAAAAACAGAATTACTTGTACTTGTAACATATACAAAACATTTTCATTTGACGAGAACAAAGAACTATAAGAATGCTGTAAAAGGAAGATTAACATGAAACTGCAGTTTATTGTATACATCTCTTAAGCGGATTGAATCATCTTTGACCCCTATCAACACAGACATTTGTTTTTCTACTGCTAAACTCTTAAAAGCATCAGCACAGACCACTAAAATCCTCTATGGATAAAACCCACCAGACTAAGATCCACAAAGGTACAGTCAAGAAATGCTAAAACAACATATCCACATTTAATGCCGTATACAACTCATAATTTTACCTCAGGAATGAAATCAATGAGACCTTCGGGGATAAGTATAACTTCGTAATTGTAACCAAGTTCTGCACTTTTGCAGATGACATCAGTAATGTAGTCTGTTACATTTTTCAATGTTTGTTTTTTGGCAGCAACCTGCAGTAAGAAAAAAAAATAACTTGAAGGCTAGATCTTACCTACTTTTGACCAGATAAGATATTGGAAAGTGATGCAAGGTTGAATGAAGGACCTGAGTTTCTGTTTCGGATGAACTGAGGACGAAATATATCAAAATTGAACATCACGGGTTCAAATATTACTAGAGTTAGACCTGAGTTTCTCTTTCGGATGAACTAGAGACGAAATATATCAGAATTGAACATCCCAGGTTCAAAGATTACTAGAGTTGGACCTGAGTTTCTCGTTCGGGTGAACCAGATATGAAATTTATTAGATTTGAACATCCCAGGTTCAAAGATTACTAGAGTTGGACCTGAGTTTCTCCTTCAGATGAACTGAGGACGACATATATCAGATTTGAACATCCAAGGATCAAATATTACAAGAGTTGGACCTGTGTTTCTCCTTCGGGTGAACTGAAGATGAAATTTATCAGAACTGAACATCCCAGGTTCAAAGATTACTAGAGTTTGACCCGAGTTTCTCTTTCGAAAGAACTGAGAACGAAATATATATCTGAATTGAATATCACAGGTTCAAATATTACTAGAGTTAGACCTGAGTTTCTCTTTCGGGTGAACTGGATAAGAAATTTATCAGAATTGAACATCACATATTCAAAGATTATGAAATATATCTGAATTGAACATCACAGGTTCAAAGATTACTAGAGTTGGACCTGAGTTTCTCGTTCAGGTGAACCGGCAATGAAATTTATCAGATTTAAACATCCTAGGTTCAAAGATTACTAGAGTTGGACCTGAGTTTCTCTTTCGGGGGAACTGGAGACGAAATATATGAGAATTGAACATCACATGTTCAAAGATTACTAGAGTTCGACCTGAGTTTCTCGTTCGGGTGAACTCAAGATAAAATATATCAGAATTGAATATCCTAGGTTCAAAGATTACTAGAGTTGGACCTGAGTTTCTTGTTCGGGTGAATCGGAGATGAAATTTATCAGATTTGAACATTTCAGGTTCAAAGATTACTAGAGTTGGACCTGCGTTTCTCCTTCGGATGAACTGAAGATGAAATTTATCAGATTTGAACATCCAAGGATCAAAAATTACAAGATTTGGACATGTGTTTCTCCTTCTGGTTAACTGAAAATGAAATTTATCATAATTGAACATCCCAGGTTCAAAGATTACTATAGTTAGACTCGATTTTCTCTTTCGGATGAACTGGAGACGAAATATATCAAAATTGAACATCACAGGTTCAAATATTACAAGAGTTAGACCCGAGTTTCTTGTTTAGATGAACTAAAGACGAAATATCTGAATTAAACATCACTGGTTCAAAGATTACTAGAGTTGGACCCGAGTTTCTCTTTCTGGTGAACTGGAGACAAAATATATCAAAATTGAACATCCCAGGTTCAAAGATTACTAGAGTTAGACCCGAGTTTCTCTTTCGGACGAACTGGAGACGAAATATATCAGAATTGAACAACACAGGTTCAAAGATTATCAGAGTTAGACCTGAGTTTCTTATCCGGATGAACTGAGGACGAAATATATCTGAATTGAACATCACATGTTCAAAGATTACTAGAGTTGGACCCGAGTTTCTCTTTCGGATGAACTGAGGACCACATATATCAGAATTGAATATCACCGGTTCAAATATTACTAAAGCTAGACCCGAGTTTCTCTTTCGGACGAACTGGAGACGAAATATATCTGAATTGAACAACACAGGTTCAAAGATTACCAGAGTAAAATACTTAAGAATCATTATAATGTAGTTAATTAAGGTTTAGTGGGGTTGCATCACCAAGGTAGTTAATATCGGTTGTATCGACCGATATTATAGGTTTTTATCGTGTATCGGAAAAAACCTTTACGATATCTAAAATATCGGCGATACAAGGAGTAAACGATAAAAACGATCATATCTGCCGGTAAAAACCGATATATCGGGTTCACCGATACACTGATAATATCGGTAAGGGTAATTTGGTAGATTAAATTATATAAATCTCAAAATATGTAAATAAATCCCTTCCTCCTATTAATCTCCTTCTTTTGTACTCTTTCAAACTCATTCCATTTTGTAAAGAAATTTCATTTCCAACTATTCCATTTTTTTAATGAGTTTCCTATCCTTGAAACAACTATGATTTCTTATTGCTCATTCTTTCTTCTGAAGAATTATTAAATGAGAATTCATTATTGTTGACGCTTTTATCTTCTACGTTATTAATTTAGAAGAAATTAATCTTGATGATGTATTTGGTATCTTATTTACTTCTGAACAATTGTCACTTTATACATTATTATCATTGTTGAATGCATCATATGGCACAATTTTTTTTAAATTGAAATATTTATGAATATTAAAAAAAATTAATCTTGATGATGTATCACCGACAAGGTAGTCAACATCAGTTGACAGGCCGATATTAAAGGTTTTTATAGGATATCGGAAAAAATAGGTACGATATTGAAAATATCGGCTATATGAAGGAGAAACGATAAAAACGCGTGTATCGTCCTTTACGGACCGATATATCGGTTTCACTTGTACACCGATAATATAAGTTTCACTTGTACACCGATAATATATTTTGTCTTTTGATTATAATTTCTTGAACTTTTAATTCAACCAAGTAACTCCACTAATTTTGGTAACTTCATATATGATTATGGTGGATGTGATTACTATAAATGTGATGTTGATGGGCTAAGAGACATTCAATGTTTGGTTTTGTTGTTGATAGTGTTAGAGCATTGCTCGGTTGAACCCACCAAGTGTTGGTATGTCAAGTGTGGTTGTCATATTTTAGTGAACCAAAACTCATTTAAGAGGCGCTTGATTTAAATGTACTAGAGTCAAATTCGTATAGGTTAGCTTGAAAGTATTAGGGTGAGACATTACAAGTATTGCGAAGACTTGAAGAAGTAAAGAAGTGTGGAGCTACAACAACAACATCATCCTTCCACTTGAGGTTAGTGATATTTGACTTGAACTGTTTCATTCCCTAACGTATCTTTCAAGTCGTGCATAATGAAAATATAAAACTTTGAAGCATGAACCCTCTAGATAGACATAGTATTAAGGAATACAATATGAAGTTTCTTTCTTAACCATTAAACTTTATATATAAGACATCGAAATAATCGTATGAATACTGTTGTGATTATGTATGGGTATGAGGTGAGGATTCATCCTAGGGAACAATGTTTACAATGTGTTCTAAGGAAGTAAGTTCATAATATGTGTTGTGAACCGAAAAGGAAATCGTCAGGCGTTATTGGGGATGTTCTTCATTGCATATCTTATGAACGACCAATATGTGTGATTAGTATAACCACTCACGAATTGTTTGTGTTCTTGGTAAAACTATTTACATGAGGTCTGACTTATGTATTGGTGTTGATGGTGGTTTTTAGGCTAGGGTTAAAAACTTAAAACCCTAAACCCTAGTAGAAAGTGAGGTCACAACATTTAAATAATAAGCATTCACTACACCAAATTCAGGAATTTGTAACACTAAATTGTTACACATATAAATGTAACAAAATATGTCACACATATTGGTGTAACAATACACAAAAGTGTGACATTAATTCATAATTTAATTATTAAATGATTATGTCACATTTTTAAGTGTGACATTAAAATGGATCCGAAAAAGTTATTCTCAGTTGTATTTTATTTATTTATTTATTTATTTATTGGTTTTTATATATATAAAAAGCCTTTGAAGGTCAGATTACAAAAAGTTGGTGGGAAAACCCAAAAACCTTCCACGTATATTTTTATGAAACGGCCGCGCCTCCCACGTTTCCCTCGCCTCTTTTCTTTTCTTCCTTGATGTAGAAAAAAGAAACCACTTACCAACTTCATCCTGCGGCGACTCTAAGGTTTTTCGATCTCCTTGTAAGTCTAATCAATGTAGTCCTGTATTGATTTTGAGATAGGGGATCTAGTTAGTTTTTTCTGGAAAAAATAGAAAATTTTGTTTGGGGATCTAATTTTTCAAGGGTTTATGATGTGGATAGATTTAATTTTGTTTTGATTTTGGGGTTTTATTTTTCTCTAGCATTCTTTGCAGCAGCGGGAAACTACAACCTCAGGTGCGGCACTTTATATTAATCAAAGACCGTATCAGTATGATAGCTATTGAGAAACAGATTAGGGATGTCCGTACACGTAGTAGATTTTCTTTCAAATATGACTTCCCTCTTTTATTTGTACGAGTATCAAATTATCAATTAAGGGATTATAGGATGTAAATTTGGCTCATGTTTGAAACTTAATAGTCATAGAATCAATCAACACCGGGCGCTATTGCTAGGATTTTTTATTCTATTTTTCTATAAACAGTTGGGGTGTTAGACTCGGGTGGAATCATGTAAGTGGTCTTGCATTATGATACTGTTGGGGGAAAATTCCTAGAGAAAAGCAAATCAAAATGTATGATCATTTTGTACTTTTTTTTTTATCCTTCCAGTTCGCATGTTAACAAAATATTGTTCACAAGTTTTATTCTCAAGTCAGTTAGCACTTGTCATTTCAGTATAACCAAGCTAATATTGAACTGTTTTTTTTTTCCTTCGGTGTGTCATTGGAGCCATGGCAGCTGGCAATGTAGTAGTTCAAAAAGCATCAGAAATTGTACCATCATCTTCCTTGCTACTTGAGATGTTTTCAAGGACATGCCTAGACAGCTCTGCAATAAAAGGTATTGTGGGTGATGTACCTAAAACTTGCGTGATATTAGAGAAGATTTTGACAAACTACTAGATACAGGTTTTTAAAGTCTAACTTCTGTGTTCTTTTGTAATTATGGTTTGTAGCATTGACAACACGTGTCAAACGAGTTCAGGAAAGTACTTTTCTTTTATTGTTTAAAGGTATTGGTAAAATGAGCGCTACCATTTTCCCGTTATCTTCTAATTAAGAAATGTTAGTATTGAAAATTTTAAGAAGTCCTGACTGAACTGTTGCGGACAGTATAATGTCCTGCAAAGAAATTTACCTTCATAGCTTAACTTAGTGAATGTGTACAAGTAGAGATTTAAGTGTTGATACTCAAACTGTGTTGGATATGTCAATGAGAAATACGTGTCACTATCAGACTAAGAAACTGAGGGTAGCCGCATCTAGACAGGAAGATTGTACTTTGTGTTTTGTATTCTTAAATTGTTTTTCTTAGACATTTTGACGCTAGTCACAGTCCCTATGCAGAATATGTGGTAGGGAGATTATTTGTAATTTGATGATGAAAGGATTCATTCTTGTATGTTGGATTGTTCGCCATACTTTTCAAGTCTTTCTTTTAGGAAACGAAAGAGGGGGATATTTTGTATCTGCGGAAGTTTTAAAACACCTTACTCCTGCTGGTTGGAACTACATGGGAAATTTTCTTTTGTTGTTTCAAATTTTGGGCTTGAAGGTTTCTACATGGATAATTATTGCTAGAAAGTGAGGTTTCATTAACGACAAGTGTAAATCACACATGATTACGAAAAGAAGATGATGTAGCCATGCAGTTGAAAATAGTTGTTCTTATGCTAGTTTTTGAAATATTTCTTTCATAATGGAGGAAGTTGTCGTTGATGTGGTTTGGATCTAGTAGTTTTTGAATCAGTTAGTTGCCCCTCCATTTCCTTTTGTATGTTAATTAGTAATTAAGCCTTTTATGGTGATGTTAAAGCTAATTTGTTTTAAAAGTTGTTGTCGCATGGAAGTGGATGTATATAAGAACGATGGTTTTTCATTTTCTTAAATGGGGCTTATGCTCAGGTTGGTTTTGTTGGCAATAAAAACTTGATTCTCATCTGATGTAGCGTTCATTCCGATTTGTTCCCAGTTCACGAATTAGAATCGTGTACTTTCTACGTTTGCATACTTGTATGCTAAGTGCATCTACAGAGCCTCTGCTGCACCACATGCTAAATCGTGTATGGAGGTATATTCGATCTGCTTTGCAAAGCCGCAAAACGGAGCAAGGCAAGGATATTGTCGTTTGTCGAAGTATACATCATTATAGCGAATTGACTGCACTAATATGGTGTGCTTGTTGTAAATTGTAGTGCACAATCTTCGCTTTCATTGGTTTTCAATTTTGGCAACTTCATTTATATTTGTAGTGTATACACATTTTAAATGTAACATGTACACAATTTTTATGAAATACAATGGTCTTTTCTACATGTAAATGGAGATTTAGAAAGTAGATATTTATTTTCTGGTTACAGGGGTCGGTTGGGATGGCAGGCGGAGGAATCCCGGTTTAGGGGTTGATAAAATCTATATTTTTCTTATTATTTATCCCAAATTTGTTACACTAATATATGTAAGAGATTTGACATACTTTTTAGTGTGATTTAAATTAATTAAAGTCACACTTATCAGTGTGTAACAAAAGAAAAACACCATATTTATTACACTTATAAGTGTGACAATAAATAAGATGTCACACATATTTGTGTAACAAAATGCCTGTTTTGGTGTAGTGATTTACTAGGCGCATTTATTGAAATCTTTAATGTGTCTGTAAATAATTACCGGGGTATCTTTTTTAATTAGGGTTACGACAAGCCAAACCCTAATTCCCACGTTTGCCAATGGAAAACCATGCCAGCCACACTAACTGCGCCAAAGCATGCCAACCATGCTAGCTGTACCTTTGTGCCAATAGAAAACCATGCCAGCCGCACTAACCGCGTCAAAGCATGCCAACCATGCTAGCCGCACCTCTGTGCCAATGGCAAACCATACAAGCCACACTAACCACGCCAAAGCATGCCAACCATGCTAGCCGCACCTCTGTGCAATTGGCAAACCATGCCAGCCACACTAACCGCGCCAAAGCATGCCAACCATGCTAGCCGCACCTCTGTGCAAATCACAAACCATGCCAGACACACTAACCGCGCCAAAGCATGCCAACCATGCTAGCCGCACCTCTGTGCCAATGGCAAACCATGCCATCCACACTAACCACTCCAAAGCATGCCAACCATGCTAGAAGCACCTCTGGGCCAATGGAAAACCATGCCAGCCACACTCACCGCGCCAAAGCATGCCAACCATCCTAGCCACACATACCACGACATGCCAAACGAACCTCGCCATGGCACCATGACCAACTTAGTCGTGCCACCATGCTAGCCTTCCATACGCGACTACCAAAACGAAGGCGTGCAACAATCAATGGTTGCCGTTCAATCCCAGGAGAAAATCCTGGCCATCTAAGGTTACCAAACGACCTTTGGCCCAAAACCCTATCTTGGTCACGCACCTAGCCAAAGCTATCCACGCCATGCGCCCATGGAAAACCCTTGGGCCCACACGCCAAGACAAAACAGCACCTCACAAAAGCTAGCCACGCCATGCGCCCATAGGAAACCCTTGGCCCTACATTCCAAAGCCAAAACCGCACCTATTCGAATCTAGCCACACCATGCACCCATGGCAAACCCTTGGCCCCACATGCCAAGACAAACCACTCCAAGGAATCCCATGCTAACCTAATTGCTCCAAGGCATACCATGCTAACCTAGTCGTGCCACTATGCTGGCCTTCCCTACACGGCTACCCAAAACGAAGGCGTGCGACAATCAATGGTCCCCATTCAATCCCAGGAGCAAATCCTAGCCATCTAAGGTTACTAGACGACACATGGTAACCTTTAGCCCGAAACCCTAGTTTGGCCACGCCAAGGCATGCCATGCCAACCTAATTGCGCCAAGGCATGCCATGCTAACCTAGCCGTGCCACCTTGCTGGAATTCCCCACGCGGCTACCAAAAAAAAGGCATGCAACAATCAATAGTTTCCCTTCAATCCTAGGAGCAAATCGAGCAAATCCTAGCCATCCAAGGTTACCAGACAACACATGGTAACCTTTGGCCCAAAAACCTAAGTTTGGCCACGCCAAACCAGCCGCGCTACCATGCTGGCCTTCCAGGTGGGTCCAACAATAAGCGAAAGCTTGCAACGATCAACGGCTACCTTTCCTCTTAAGATGCAAAATCTAGACCGTCGAAGGTCACCGAGCTACCAAGTCTCCCAAACTCGACTTGCCAGGCAACCACGACATGCCACATGTTTTCCACAAAATATTCAAGATATCAAACATATATCACAAACTGGGGGATCCTCTTTGGGTATTGGTTTGGAGGTTTACAGCGTGCGGCGTACACTATACCCGTCATAAGGAAATGTCATAAGGGTGAGGTGGTTAGTAAATACAGGGAGTTAAAGGTGAAACATTCACGGGACATCAATTCTATACGTTAACAGTTTTATGGAACAACAATTCCATGCGTTAACAATTTTATGAAACATCAATTCCATGCATATGGTTACCACCTCCTCCCATTTACTTCCTCATTCCTTAATGAGACCAGAGTACGTTTCACTCCGACTTGTATAAATAGGTCTCACCTATTTCCACAGAATAACAAGTTCATTCGGGAATATACAACACTCAGAAAATAATTACTTACTAGATTACCTTGTTAGCCTTCCCACTTTTCTGATACAAGTCGTGGTAACATTTCTGGTCTCATCACCTTCCTTGCTTCCCTCCCCAAAACCAACCCATTCTCTTCCTCTTTGTAACCGAAGCAAGTCTGGAAAGGCTATTTCTTGTTTTAGGCCAGACTTGTACATATTGATATCTCGAATCTAAAGTACTCCCTTGTAGTACATTGTTTAGGGTTTAAATTGTTTCTCACCTTCACACCCGAAATTACCCAAATCAACAGAAACCATTTTCACCTACAAATAATTGGCGACCATAGCGGGAGGTTCGATATTTCAGTTACAATGTCAATTTTCGACCGTTTATCTCGTTCTTCGACCCAAACATCAAGAGGGTAGAGGAAGATGATCCACTCCGACTCAGTTACCCAATGACTCTATTATCAGTCATGACACGACAAGGGATGACTGGGGACTTCGCAGAGGATAGAAGCAAAAAGATCCGCCCAGGGATCAACGGCTCGATTATCAGACAACTCAGTAACGGCTTGGGACTTCCCACGGCCGTGTTTCTCGAAAAGCTTGGTCCTACACCCGGAAGGTTTACTTTTCATCAGAAAACCTAAGAAACCGAGTAAGTCTTACCTAGACAAAATACATGGTTTGCGTTTTCAAAGTTTCACAAGAATGATAAAACTGATAGCCATGTTATGTTTCATCCCATGTCATCTACCAACACACGATTCCATGGTTTTCCTAGGATGTTTGCGCCACTTCAAATCACAACCAAAAACAATCCTAAACATTTCATTCCAAAAGAATAATATGAAAGCGTCAAGGTAACATTTATCTATCAGCCCAAAAAAACCAAAAAATAAAAAACCATAAACGAGGCGTCTCATTTGCCTTTCAAAAAACATAAAGATAATAGGTTCAAAAGACAGAAATATATTCAAGGAAAGTTTTTCAGCAGCGGCTTGCTCCTTTTAGCAAAGGCCTCCCTTGTATAATGGAGAGCCGCCCTCTTTAATTTTAGCCGCCTGCACAACTTCTTGAATTCCGCTTCCTGCTTCTTCATCATGTCTGCAGAAGGACCTTCAACTGCTTCGGCCAATAATTTTCAACATCATAGAGGCCTTCAAGGAACCAAGGGACATTGAATTCTAAGTCCACGAACACGTCACGATGGAAATTCCATCTCGAGATTACATCCTCACAAATCGTATGACCATTCACGTTGCACATATCGTCGATCGAAGACAAATCTTCCTCCACCCGCTTGACCAATGCATGTCGACTAGTAATCTTCTTAGTCGTGGAAATATGACCGTAGCTTTTCAATATCTGGGTATACAATGTATCATGTTTAGCTGGCACACTAAATCCACCAATCAATACATGAACCGGGAAAGGGGCCAGATACAGAGGATTGAAGTTGGCACCTGCAACTGAATTAGAAACCGGCAAGAGATCCCAAACTATAATTTCACCAGCGTTCCTCGGAGTGCTCTCCACCATATAAGTCGTGGCAATGCATTCGTGATGATGATTTTCAATGACCAAGTCACTAGCTGGTATGGTTTCCGCAATCGGAAGTATGGCTATGTCTTCTCTCTAGCGGGTTTCCACTTCTAGACCATTCCCAATAACGGTTTCCTCGTAAAATATCAAAATTTAGTTTTACTTCAAAAAAACAAAAACATGGAGAAGACTCACCGATTCAGTTTCAGACTGACTAGAGGAAGATTCAACACTGTTATAGGAAGAACTACTCTAGCCATCGCTGGACTCTGAACTTTCATCCTTTTCAGAATCCCCATCATCATAGATAGTCTCGGCACCGCCTCCCTCCGTTTCGAAAAACGATGTTTCCTGACTACTTGCAAGTTTGGCTAAGGCGTTCGTGCTGCTAAAACCCTGGATGAGATACAAGGACGCATTCTCAGATAGAAACAAGGATATAAACGATCCAGCCAAAGTCAAGAGGAAAGTAATACGTACCCGAATATTGGAAGAACTAAAAGTTGGGAGAACCGTCGGGCTCGACTGAAAACCACCGGCATGGCTTTTAGATCTTCGCTCATTCACTTGGGGACTATCTGCATTCGGGATAAAAGATTTCTGTTTTGGATCCCTCAATATCGGATGTTCCACTAAAACCGCAGGAGAAGGTTTTCCGCGATGATTTTTTACCACACCGTTCACGAATCCATGAATAGAAAGAAATTCGTCATACCAAAATATGTTATATTTGGAGGTCGTTGATGGATTTATTTCCGCAAACATGAAAGGGAGACTTTTACCCGACATGAGAGCACCAGCATCAAGAACAGTTGACAACAGGACTTCTGGAACAACCGGCTGACGAATGAGTGGGACCTCTTGGTTAAAACTCATATGCCAAGCCGCCCTATCAATATTGTAAGAGATTGTTTTGCAAGATCCTCAAAAGAAAGACGGCACATGACCGGGCATGCAGCTACACATGAACACCATTTCTCCAATGCTCAGACCCACTTTATCATAAGACAAAGTCATGTTCAAAGCAGGAGCAAAGGTACTAATCTGAGTTATAGACGCGTGCACCGGAGCCCATGGACGAAAATCAATTGTGTACGAGTTGTCAAGAAATCAAACCAGGTTCGAACCAATCTTCGGGCGCCTTTTTGAATAGCGCAGTATTCTGGAGCCATCCCAAGACTCATGAAGTATATCTAATGGTTTAAGAGAATACTTCTTGAAATGCTCCCACAACCATGCCTGGAGAAAGGCGGCATGAACATACGAATCCACTTTCATGTAGCCTTTTGAGGAGCGCATGTCCGAAACCAGCTGATCCAAGTGTGCATACAACAAACAGAGAAACAAACCACCAATAGGGAGAATGATGCCTTTTGACAATTTTATGGCAAACTTGATAAGTTCCTTCCTTATCTCCTTCTTGCTCGAGCCGTCGTCAAAAATATCTATGGATAGCCAAAGAGCCAAGAATGCCGCGACATGAAGTATACTATTCTTCTGTTTCGACTCCAACTCGTCAGGAAACCACTGAGACACCCACCAGTCATAGAAGCACTTCATTTCATTTTATTTCTTAACGAGAATCCGTTTAACTTCGCAACCAGGGCGGTGCACATTTTTTCTTTATCTGCAGATAACCTAACGTCGATGTTTCTAATTACGGGAAGATTTAACAACACAGCCACGCTCTCCAAGGAGATAGTCATTTCACCACACCTACAAACTGCCGTGTGGGTGTCCGGACACCATCTGGAAACAAAAGCAACCAAGCCTGGAATATCTTTCCTAATCTTAAGCACTTCCAAAGCCACAACAGCATCAACGATCTGCACCTTGGTCAAATTGGTTTTTACATGCTCCTGGATCATCATGAATCGCATCCACTTCTCAGAGGAACGCAACGTACTCACGGATATTTTAAAGTCGATAAGAGAGGGTGATATTATTTCTTCTGAAGGAAAAAGCTTATTACGCTTCCTGGCCGAACTGATCGGTCATCTCCTTCACTTTCCAAACCAGTCAGAAGGATCGACACGTATTTGGGATGGTTTCTCTTAACCGTGACCGATGTAGTAAAGAACTCATCATCAACGTTTGGCTTGGAATTACCTATATCCTTCGGTACGGCAGAAATTGTTGACATCGTAACGAAATTCTCTTACGCTGTTCTCACTGCCGAGATAACTACAATAGAGAAATACGAAAAGAAATTATTACAGAAAGTACGCGGAAATTATTTTCTCATGAAAATCCATCCTGGACACAAGCCAATTTATTTCGAAGTCATAAAGCACATAGGCAAGAAAACAGGGAATGACAGCTACCATCCCATGCCTACTTTACGCAGTAAAAGGAGACAGTCAACATTGCTACGATATTCATGCCTAAATACTACTACAAGGTCGTGCAAAACATACCTACGGCTAGGGTTCACACCAATATTTTCTAAAAAGTCATGAAAAGGTACGCCTACAACTAGGGTTTTCACCAACACAAGAAAACAAAAGAAAAGCAAGTCAAAGAGGAAGTACCAGAAGACATACCTAGTCCGCTCGTCCGCTTCACCGCTACCAAACCACAAAATAAATAAATAAATAATGAAGCCGTGAATTAAAGGGAGAGGTCGGCCACCCTTTTATAGGCGTGATACTTGGGAGTTTGAACAAGGAAAGGATTTCCAATTTTGGGCCAAGAAAGGAAAAGAGGAAACTGGCCCCGCAAAGGAAAAATTTCACTCCCAGGACCACTCACGCCACGCCGCATCCCTACCACGTCTATCCATCCGTGTACACCTCTCCTTGACCAAGGACGTAACATGCTAGGCCGCCTGCTCCACCGTCGCGGCCCAATCATCTTCACGCGCTTTCCTTACCAAGACCACCCCACCCCTTGGCCCCACGAGCCAAGCCGTCCGTTTTCTTTGCCTTCTAAGACCGCGCCCCATTTTCCTTGGTGATATACGACCAGACCAAGCCGATAACTTTCATCTCACCACTCCACGGTCTGCATCCCCAGTACAACTTACGCAGGACCGCCAACACGGGAATCCAAAACTCTCTTCACCCCTCAAAAATGTTAGTCGGATTTTCCTGACCATCTTTGCAATGATTTACGTCTCGATTCCGCCCTTAGTTGTCACCATCATATGCTTACCTCACAACAAGGCACTTGTTCCGAGCTAAGTAGGGGACTTAGTGTTGATGGTGGTTTTTAGGCCTGGGTTAAAAACATAAAACCCTAAACCCTAGTCGACAGTGACGTCACAATATTTAAATAATAAGCATTTACTAAGCGCATTTATTTAAATCTTTAACGTGTCGGTAAGTAATTACCGGGGTATCTTTTTCAATTAGGGTTATGACAAGCCAAACCCTAATTCCCACGTGTGCCAATGAAAACCATGTCAGCCACACAAACCGCAACAAGGTATGCTAACCATACTATCTGCACCTCTGTGCCAATGGCAAACCATGCCAGCCACACTAACCGCGCCAAAGCATGCCAACCTTGCTATCCACACCTACCACGCCATGCCAAATGCACCTCTCCATGGCACCATGAGCAACTTAGTCACGCCACTATGCTGGCCTTCCCTACGCGGCTATGGCAAACCCTTAGCCCCACATGCCAAGCCAAAACCGAACCTATCCAAAGATAGCCACTCCATGCTCCCATGGAAAACCCTTGGCCCCACACGAAAAGCCTAAACCACGCCTATCCATAACTAGCCACGCCATGCGCCCATGGAAAACCCTTGGCCCCACATGCCAAAGACAAAACCATACCTAGCCAAAGCTACCCACACCATTCACCCATGGAAAACCCTTGGCCCCACATGCTAAGCCAAACCACGCCAAGGCATGCCACGCCAACCTAGTTGCGCCAAGGCATGCCATGATAGCCTAGCCGTGCCACCATGCTGGCCTTCCCTACACGACTACCCAAGACGAAGGCGTGTGATAATCAATGGTCCCCCTTCAATCCCAAGAGAAAATCCTAGCCATCCAAGGTTACCAGACGACACATGGTAACCTTTAGACCGAAACCCTAGTTTGGCCATGCCAAGGCATGCCATGCCAACCTAATTGCGCCAAGGCATGCCATGCTAACCTAGCCGTGCTACCTTGCTGGCCTTCCTTGCACGGCTACCAGAACAAAGTAATGAAACAATCAACGAATCGGGACGATTGATTCTAATTGTCCGAGTTGTTAAAGTGAGATACGAAAGGGAGAAAGCGCGGTGATAAAGACTCTTCCGCTCCTGCTTTTAGCTATTTACTTTGGAATTTGTGCACGAAACTAAAGATAAGTGTAGAAAAAGGGGCTTACCAAGGGCATGGAATCGTTCATTTGTCGGTCAGAATATATCCACTTTTCTTACTTTTGTTGGTGTGGGATGAGTATCTAGTATCACGAGTAAAAGGGGTATGAAATACACTATTAAAGGCTCATGCTTTGAAAGTTACTGTTTTTAATTTAGTATACACCTTCTCCTAGCAGAACTGCTTTGAAACGATCTAATGGAAAAAAATGACGGAAGTGGGCTCTCGAGATGGACTGTTTTGCGTATGCTATCCGTTCTACCTGCAGGAGGGGGGGTTACCAGATTACCTTCTACTACCATCGGGATGAGGTGGACCACAGTTTCCCTTCAATCCAAGGAGCAAATCCTATCCATCTAAGGTTACCAGACAACGCAGGGTAACCTTTGGCCCAAAAACCTAAGTTTGGCCACGCCAAACCATGCAATGCCAACCCAGCCGCACCATCATGCTGGCCTTCCCTGTGCGGCCACCAACAAGCTAAAGCGTGCAACGATAAATGACTACCTTTCCTCTTAAGATGTAAAATATCGACCGTCGAAGGTCACCGAGCTACCAAGTCTCCAAAACTCGACTTGCCAGGAAACCACGACATGCCACATGTTTTCCACAAAATATTCGATATATCAAACACATATCACAAACTGGGGGATCCTCTTTTGGTATTGGTTTTGCGGTTTACAGCGTGCGGTGTACACTACGCCCGTCATAAGGAAATGTCATAAGGGAGGCGGTTGGTAAATACAGGGAGTTATAGGTAAAACGTTCACGGGACATCAATTCCAGACGTTAATAGTTTTATGGAACATCAATTCCATGCATTAAGAATCTTATGGAACATCAATTCCATGCATACGGTTACCAACTCCTCCCATTTACTTCCCCATTCCTTAATGAGACCAGAGTACGTTTCACTCCGACTTGTATAAATAGGTCTTACCTATTTCCACAGAAAAACAAGTTCATTCGGGAATATACAACACTGAGAAAATACGTACTTGCTAGCTTACCTTATTAGCCTTCCCAATTTTCTGATAAAAGTCGTAGTAACACAACTACTCTTCCATAATCAACTATTCTGGTCTCATCACCTTCCTTGCTTCCCTCCCCAAAACCAACCCATTCTCCCCCGCTTTGTGACCGAAGGAAGTATGGAACGGCCATTTCTTGGTTTAGGCCATACTTGTATAGATTGATCTCTCGAATCTAAAGTACTCCCTTGTAGTACATTGTTTGGGGTTTAAATTGTTTTTCACCTTCACACCCGAAATTACCGAAATCAGCAGAAACCATTTTCACCTACAAACAATTGGTATGACTTTTATTAGTGAAATCGATCTTAAGTAATCACCTGGGGTGTGACCAGGTTATGTATGTCTGAACGTATTACTGGGAAGAGGGGAACCGATCCTAGTAAGAGGTGCAGTATATCACAAGGATAACCGATCCTTGTATGAGGTGCATCAAAGTTTATGGAAGAAAGGGGAACCGATCCTATGAACATGTGCAACACGTTTTTGGAAATGGGGAACCTTTCCTATGGATGTGTGCAGTGCATACAAGTTAGATACCAAATATATGTGGGGAACCAATCCTAGTACCTAGTCAGCTATATCTTTGGTAATCTAGTGTAACTATGCATAATACTCACATGGAGGTAAAACCAAAACTTGTTTTGGTAGAACCGTAAACCCATGAGTTATGATTGAGTGTCACTTGATCAATCACGTAGTTCTTGAAAGTCAAATGAACCAATTCTAAACTTGTTTGGAAGTGTGGTAAATCGGTTTCAAGTGATCAAGCATGGAAAAGACTTGCAAGAGTAATATGTCGTCACTCTTTGAACACGGTGCATTAATGCTTATTCTATTTTGTTCAAAGATATTCCTTAACGGCTAAGAAGGAATTAAATCCCAAGATCGAATTAAATAACTTAAGAATTTTTTTAGTTAAGGGCTTTTAATTTTATATGGAAACTAAGAATTAGTAATGTGCATTTGCTAATTAAATACTTTCCAAGGAGATTTCGATCATATTTTTGGATAGTGCATTCACATGAATTATGAAAATTGAAATTTTTGTAATTTGGAGTAACTAGCTCTCAACTTTGTAATTTGAAAATTTCGTAAGATTAAAGCAGAATGAAATAGAGATGAATGGAAGATTATAACTTGAACGAAATTTAGAAGCATACATATTCTTGTTTCTCAGGCCAATTAAGTACCCATGGTTGATATGCAGCAAAATTCTCAGGTAAAGCGTGAGAACCAGAGATGTAAGGTCCCTTAAGAATCAACGGAAAGACGCACCATCTATCATCTTTGGAGTGGAGTGCGACATTGTTTTTATCAGAGTGCCAGTCAATGTCTTGCATAAGTATCTTTTCGCTGGCAACATTTTCTTTCCTCTTCAAGCGTATACCCCAGCGAGTACTCTCTTTCTTCATGATAATCGTCTCATAATTCTCAAAGAAAATTTCTACAATATACTGGTAGGGATGATTTTCAAGTTTGTGAATTTTGGATCTCTAACTTCTGGGGGTTAAAGAGATCTTAAACCGGCGCCACAATTGGCGAAATCGAGCATGAGATGAATACAATCTCCCCTCAGTTGATAAATAGCTGGCGAAAAATTCGCATGAGCAAGAATCTCATAAAATAAAGGGAGTTCATGATTGTAAAGAGGTATGGGAAGACCAGCGAGAAGCTGACCAAGCGAAATTATGACTTCTGCATCGTTACAATTATGATTAGAAAATAATCTAACAGAAAGAATGGCCTAAGAATTTTGACTGGGGATGGTTGATAGTGTAAAGCCTCTCTCTTTGAGATCCTTTTGAACTCCTTCAAAAGTTGTTTCATATTTATGGCCTGATGGAGGCATATTTGAGTATGGGAATGAATCAGTGAAGAACGAAAGAAGAAGAAAGAATAAAATTTACAGTAGAAGAAGCGGAAGTTACGGAAGAATGATGAAGAAAAGTTGCAGAGAAAATGAGAAGAAAGTAAAAAAAAGGGAAAAGTGGATAGTAAGGAAGATATATATAAAAGGAAGAAATTCTCGAGAAGATAAACTCATTTAATGCGAAGAGTAAACGTGAACGGTTGAGAAACGACGGTTCAAAATGACGTGTCAAGAATTGAGTGGAGAAAGAGACGTGTGTAGTCAATTCTACATAAAATACGGAATTTTTCTAGAGGATAAGAATGAAGAAAAATGGACAGTTGCGGCATTTTGAAGGGAAAATTCTCATATCATTATCTTCTTCGCAGAGAAGACATGAGAAGAGGCACGATTTAGGAGCAGAATATCGCAACATCAGTATCTCTGCGAGATTATAGCACAAGAGTTTGCGAAGATTATCGTGGGTTACTTTGAAGAGTGATGTAACAGATGACGTCAGCATATTCATGAAGAAAGTGTGAATTTCTGCGAGATGAAAGAACTTTGCGAAGTAAACCGTTGTAAACTCGCGAGCAGATCGCAAGCCAGATCAGAAATTAAAGGAAAGCTTAGCTGTCATCCACTTTGTAATACCCTATATATAGAGCCAAACAATTTTGAGAGAGGGAGATCAGAGAGCAAATAGGAGAGAGAAAGTTTGAGATCTATTTTGATTTCTTTGTACTCTTATTCTCTTTGTATGATCTTCAAGAAATTCTAATAAAATTCAGATAATAATTCTTCAAATTTGAGTAAATACTTGTGTGATTATAACAAGGTGTAGTTGTAGGATTTCCTACAACTACAATAGGCGTATTATGTAATCGGCATTATTATTTATACAACTGAATAGTCGCGTCGGTAAAGCCTCAGGGCTATCTGCTTAAATCTTTTCGTAGATTGTGTGAGATGAGATAAAAATCTCATACCAAAAGACGTTTCTCTTCCGTTAGGAAAAAACGGATATGGTATGAAAGGTAGGCATCTTTTTATTGGTTCTCCTAAAACTTCATGTGCCACACGGAGCATTATTATTGCAGCATTCGTGAAGATGAATGTAGTGATGCCACATCAGCAAAATCATTCTGCTTTAAATTAAGAAGAATTGATATACATATTTTATTTTATTTTGAAGGAATGTAATGTAATGTTATATTGATCAGGCAGCCCTACTTGCTTTATGAGATTGTTTTGCTACATTTTTATTCTTAATACAACAGTCAAGTCCAATTAATTCACCTTCAATATATTCGGAGTGTATTCTCTTCAGGGGAACAAATAATCACGCCTGGCCATTTTAAGTAGGAATACCATGTTTTATAAAAGCTGTTGTGGGCAGTTAACCCATCTTTAAATCTTTAAACGACAACGAAACATATATATACAAATCGCAAGAAATTAAAAGTGAAGATCGAGCTTAATTTTATTAATGAAGAAGAAAGCGATGATATACCAACATTAAGAAATTGATCATGGATATTTATTTGACCTAACCGATAGTAGCTACAACTGGCTGCACTTTGACCTCCATATATAGCTAGATGATCATCAATATAACATTTCAATGTTCTTATATTATTCAAGAACCAAAAACAACAACTAGATATAAATACCAAAGAAAACACAAAGAACAGATTAAGCCCATATATAATCAATCAATCACTCCTTATAGACAAACACCCCCAGAGAAAGACCAGAAATTACTGCACGACGTGTCACAGCATATATTAGGGAGATGATTCAGTCCACAGGGGGCACCTGTAGACACACATATCGTTGTGTCTTGAGCATACGCTGAAGCAAAAAAGACGGAGAGAATCATAACCACAACCAGAAATAAACTCATGAATTTTTTGCTTTCCATTTCAAATGGTTTCAAATATATTGAGAATCTAGTCTTATGTTTTTGGATGGATGAGGAAATAGCTCTCGAAGGATGTCCTTATATAGCCTATATTTGGTGCTATATCAATCATTTGGGTAGTCAATGAATTCATATGTGTTCTTTTACGTAACTTAATTTAAACCAAAACGAAATTATTGCATTCGTCATTCGTCATGCATTTAGGGGGCAAGCACTATTCCCCTACAATGAAAAAAATTGGCAATATGTCATCAGAGCATACAGATACAGAAACTCGGAAGGGTCGAGTAAAAACCTCAGCATTCATATTTTTTTAGGAAATAATTGAGCTTCACAGAAGATGTCATCAAATGCCCAGTAACTATAGTTAATTAATTTCATTATTAATTTCCTAAAATAAGTGAATATTATGAGGCATTAACAACCAGCATAGATGATAAAATGCAATAATTTTCTCTAATTATTGAAGAGTATATATAATTTGGTTTACTGTATTCAAAATTCAGCGTAATATTTTTGATAGTTTAATCCAACTTATTCCAACTACTACTTGGTTGGCAATTAAAAATTAATTATTAATGAAAAAGAATCAGATGCCTTTGTATATTTAAGGATATGCAAAGACTTCTTGTTGGAAAGTCTAATTTTATTCAGAAAGAGAAGTTTCCTGGAGAAAGCATGATCTTGATCTCAGATAAGTTCCTTCGTTCAAGAATTACAATATTGTCCATTGTACGGCTTGTCTGTTTATTCAAGACCTAGATCAAGAATTACATTTGCCCTTATGCAGCTAGGCACTGCCAGAAGGCCAAATAAACCCGGTTTTTTCTGTTCGTGTCTTTCTATTTAACCAGATTTCTCAACGAAACGAATAGCTGGTGCATTAAAGTGCATTTACAGTAAAACCTATGAGCTTACATGTGCATTAATTTGTTGTTCGAGGAGCATCCGATAAAATCGGAACGATACAAAGAAGATTAACATTTTCCTTGCACGAGGATGGTACATGCACATTAATTTTGAATTTTTGATGGGGGAGAAATCCGAAGGAGGCATGGGGGACAAATGATATGTTGACAGGTATCTTTGATTCCCATGAATTTTGTTTCCAAAAATATAAAAGAAATGTATTTTAGAGAGAAAATTTGTTTTCTATTGTTGGTATTTTTGGAAACAGAATTCATAGGAATCAAAGACATGTATCAACATATCATTTGTCCCCTATACCCCTTCGGATTTCGCCCCCATTAAAAAAATTCTTGCTTAATTAGCGCATCTATAATCAAGTGATACGTTAGAATACGTAAAGACGAAGTTGAGATCCAAAATCATTATCGCCAATTCATAGCAATATTTGTAATCAGTGCATCTATAATCAAGTGGACATTGTTAACCACCAATTATGCATCTGTTACACATAAGTTCATTGACTTCCTAAATGTGATGCACACTATATAAGAACACTCTTAGGTAACAGTAATTACGCATCCATCAAGAGAGATTAAAGAGAAAAGAAATTATGTAGATATAAAGACATGGAAGGCAAAAGTGTATTCTTTCGGGTGGTTATGATATTTGCATTCATTTTTGCTTCTGTGGATGCTGTTGGAGGAGGGTCGGGTATATTTGGTTACCTACCCTGCAGGTTCACCTTGTGGACTCTGGCTCGGGTATAAATTTTTTAATGAGGGTTTGTGGTGCTCTAATTTTTTTGGTTGGTCAGGAGGTGTGTGCGAATAATCTAACTAAAGTGTTCTACGATGATACAAGGCCTTAATGCGCTATCTTGATTTCTAGTTAGTACTTGATTGATCAATGCTCTCGTGCTTTTTTGTTTTTTTTTGTTTTTTTTTTCGTTTTTGTGTGTGTTTCGTTTAATGAGATGGTTATAATTCTTGCCATGTTATTTTTAATCAATAATAATAAGTCCCTTCTTTTATTCTTCTATTTTATTTTTATTTTTTTTTTAAGAAATGAAAGATATATTAAAAAGAAAAGGTTATTTACGTAGTAATTACAAGTTCGAAAAAACCAACTGAATTGCAGAAAAGACTAACTTTCTACATACTCATAATATCCTCCCAATTTGTTATCACCTGATTCTACGTAATCATAATATACTCATAATATCCTCCCAATTTTCTTCTTTCTTATTATCGTTTCCAAGATCCACAATTAATCGGTGTGAATCAAACCTTATTAATAGTATGAATGTAGTCTGATCTTTGATAAACCCTTGAAATGTTTCTCATTCCAAATCGGTTTTACTACATAGTTAGGAGTTAAAATTTGTTTTCGCATAGAAACATACGTGAAAATCAGTAAATCACCAGAAATTAAGAGCGAAGATCAGACTTAATTTTATTAATGAACAAGAAAGAGATACAAACATTTCAATATAACAACATTTCAATGATCTTAATTATTTAAGAACCAAAAACAACTAGATGTGGATTCATAAAAATACAAATAACATATTAAGCCCATATATAATCAATCAATCAGCCAATTTAGAACAAATTAGCTTTCTACACACGTACCACCAGACCACCAAGCACTGCACGACGATCTACAACAAAAAAAGGGAGTTTACCCACTCCACAGGCATCACCTTTAAACAGACATAAACCTGAATCTGGGATATTTTGAGCATACAAAGATGCAAAAAAGATGGAGAAGATCATAAACACAAGAAATAAACTCATGAATTTTTTGATTTCCATGTCTAGCTCGCTATTGAAAGAAAATTTAGCTTAAAGTTTCTGACGAGGAAATAGCTCTCTAGGATGTTTTATATATACAGATATTTGGTGCATCTCAATTTCAAATATGTTAATCATGTTAATTAACGCGTCAAAATTATGCATTCGTCATATATGATTAGGGTGTAAACACTAATCTAACAAGCTCTTTATCTCCAACAACAATTATATCTTCGACAGTCGACCCTAATCATAATCATATAGGAGATTTGACGAAAGATTTAGGATCCAAAATACAAATCCCAACCCCTCCAAAGCCTTGGGAATTCAGTATGCACCCGAAAATTTTTGATTTTCATGTTAATTTGGTGAACATTCAAAACAATTTCGAGTTTTATCTCCATGAGAAGTAATTATAGTTAATTTGATTTTGTAATGGTTTATGGTTGTGACACATTAACATATTGACAAATGCAATAGTTTCTCCGATTATTACAGGGCATAATAATTTTGTGTATGCTTAGCAATTCATAATGATCGATGCATCTATCATCAAATTGACATTGTTAAGTAATTATGCACCAGTTAATTATTTGGAAATTAATAAGTTCAAAACATAAGTTCATTTACTTCCTAAAATGAGTGTCTATTCTTAGAGCAAGGGCTATGGAATGAGTGTGAAAAACACTCATTCACTGCCATAATGAATGAGGGATTGGGTGAATGAGGAGTTTTCTAACCATGGGAAACCAAAAAAACAAACTAAGCGTCTGATTTTCAGCCGCTTTTTTCCTCTCCAAGCGGTTCAAGATGTGCCTCCTGGGTATATATTCGATTTTTTTATTAATAAAATCTATGTGGGTCCCAGTAAAAGAGTTTAAACTAAATTAAAAAATTAAAAAATATGTTTGAGAGGCTAACGTTTGCCGCTTAGAGATATTTTTCCTCAAGAGGCTAAATATCAGCCGCTTAGTCTCCCCTTTCACCCAATCACTCGTTCCAATTAGTGTATGAGTGATTATTGGTGAATGAGTGAGTATTCTCACTCCATAGTAGCACCTAATTTGAGAAAATCCAGTGATACTCATTCATATTGAATGAGAACACTCAATCCAGATCCCTTGCTCTTAGGAAGGAAAAAGTGCAATATTTATTATGGTTATGATCCTTAGTCTTTTTTTTTTTTGAGAAAGGAAGTTTAGATTAAGAAAAAAGTATCTACAAGTAGTATACAAAGACCAGAGGTCTAAAGCGAACAAGAAAACAGAGATGAAAAATCACATGTTAACAACGTTCTCCCATTGATTGATCACTTGGCTGATAGTCAAATCCTTAAAAATCTCTGTGCTTGTGCTCCACAGATGAACGTCCATCTTCATAGCATGCGCCAAATCCTCCTGATCTCTAACTCTACCTCCATGCACTCTTCTATTTCTATCCAACCACAACTCCCAGCAAATTTCAAAAGGTATCAAATGCCAAACTATTTTCTTCCTCTTCGAACTGAAAACCGTTTTCCAACTTAATATTAAAGTTTTAAGATCGTTTGGCATTACCCAGTTCATACGCAAAGTAAATATGAATAGATCCCATAAGAACTTAGCCCAACTGCACTGCAAAAATAAGTGGTCAATCGTTTCCACCGAAGAATTGCAGAAAACGCACAGGTTTGAAGGTATGACCATTCGTCTATCTTGAAGCACACTTTTTGTTGGAATAGCATAATGTAGCGTAGCCCAGAACATAAACTTCACCTTTGGTGGAGCTAAATTGCTTGAAGCAACAGCAAAACACTCCCAATCCGGACCGAAATCAGCAAGCTTTGAATAGATTACTTTTGTCGTGCAGTCACCGTTGATACCATCCTCTACACTTGGACTCAAAGAAACCGTTCTTAAGTCGTGCCTAATCTCCGACAAATCAATCCTCTCAGCTGGATTTAAGTCCCTTGAAAACCTAAAGTTCCAACCACCTTCCTTCATACTTGCCACCGTTTGATTTTTTTGTCTGCTAATCCTGAATAACCTCTGCTAATCCTGGATTTTTTTGATTTTTTTGTCTGCTGATCCTTAGTCTTTTGTTGCTTCTGTGGATGCTCTTTGGGAATCCGATGATTTTTAGGATTTGGTTTCCCGAAGAGATGTAATACGTGTTGGCACAGCCTAACACAAACCATTAAGAGACGAGTCCATTGTGCTACGTGTCGTTCTATGCTATGACACGCCATGCCACAGATTAAGGCGTGATGTATTGTACTGTGTTCGTGGGTGTGTTATATGCATGGCACAGTTGTTTTACATTTTTCAAAGCTAATGTTTTCAACATTTTTAGATATTACATGTGTTGTTATTCAAATAATTCGACATAACGAAGATAGAGCGTGAAAAAATGGTTAGAAAAGACATTCTTTTGTGAGATTTACAATAAATAAATAAATTGTGTTATATTGTGCCTTATAATGTAGTGTTTTATACATGTTGTGACGTACTTTATTAGAGTGCGTGTTGTGCCACATGCTTATCCATGCCACATGATGTGATGTGCCACTATGCCTATTAGCCAGGCCCAACACAACACATTAAGCTAACATATTGTGCCGCGCTGGGATAACTCACATGCTGGGTTAGGATGTGTTGATGCTGGTACAACCCAATTTACACCTTTAGTTCCCAGACGGCGAAAGTTGTGGATTGTTGATCAATAGATGGTGTACGCACGAATTGTCCTGCTCTAGCTAATATATACCCAAGAGTAATGAATTAGCGTATATAAGTTGGCAAGTTTATTTCTTGAAAACTCTTTAGAGTTATTCGGTTTTGTGGTTTTCTTACAATGTTCCTAAGGTAATGAAACAACATTCTTATCTGAAAGGGTTTTGGGAAAGGACTCCGCTGGTTTTTGTACTAGAGTTCTTCAACGATATATAACACTTTCATCAATTGGATTGAATTTCAACTATATTAATTAGGATAGATGATGGCAATGACGTGCCGCAAACATTTATAGACAATAGGGTGTGCACAAAAAGATTTTTTAGTGTTCATTTTAGTATACTTCGGATATTAGTTAGGTTAATCAAATCCTTTCCATTAATGTATCCGTTTATTTTAATCAGTTTTGGATTATACCAGTATACTTATTATATTACTTACCAGTATACTTATTGTATTAGTAGTAGTTTGATCACCGAACACTTATTGGATGACATTGTATTAAGTATATACTCCTGGGCAATAATTAGAGCTAAATTCAACTCTTTAACAAGAAATAACGTGTTAACGAAACTTGATCCTTAGTTATTGAGTGAGGTGGACAACTTATTTTGGATTAAAATTTCATAAACAATTCACATATCAAGTTCATTGGCTTCCAAAATATAATTGTGATGCCAAAACTATATACTGTATAAGTATATATATAGCCTAGCAAGTTAATTTGATTTTGTGGGTGCTAGATTCTTCGTATTTGATTTTGTGGGTGCAGATTGTTCCAAGACCGGTGAACCTTGTAGTCTTTTTCGTACTCCTTTTAGTACTTTCAATATTGATGTTTACTGCTGTGATGGAGCTGCCCTGTGCTCTGGTACTATCTCGGGGATATGTCTACATTCATGTTACCAAGTCGGTGAACCTTGTGGATTATTTAGTCCCTGTTGTGGTGCTCCATGCGATAATTATTTCTTAGGGACCTGTAAATAAATTGCATCATATTGATCGAGGATACATATGGGATTTTAGTTTGTTTGATGTATTTCTTGTGTTTTATTTATTACTTGCTAATAGATTTTTGTTAAAGGGAGAGAAAAAAGAGATCGAGAAGAGCAAAAACCGTGGTTGACTCATTAACTAGCAGTGATTCAATATAATTGTACGAGATAGACTAAATTACCCTGCAATCACACACATTTTTCACAAACGTTGACCATCACCTCCTTTTCGTCTTCTCCAAAGTCCTAACCCTTAATTACCACCATGACCGTACCGAATCCAGTTAAAAATAAAATAAAATAAAATTACACAGAAATGTTAGTTCACAAACAAAAAAAAACAAAAAAATAGAAAAGAATTGTTAGTCGTGATAGATGTTGATTTAAGGAGAGCTAGTGCACAAATACCAAAATCCCATTTTCTACTATGTATATCACTGTTTTTTTTTTTTTTTATCAGCAAAAATACTATGTATATCACTGTTAAGAAAAGTATTTCCCATGATATGAGATTCTGCCGGAGCTCACAAACATGATATGATGAGCATATTTATTTTCGTTTGATAGTGAAATTCCTCCCAAGCTCACAAACACGATCCTGCAAATCCATCAGTATATGTTCTGCTGTGATATTTGGAATTCGCTATATGTTAACATGGGTTGTCCACTTGTTTTTAGAGGCTTATATGGATTTATTTTCTGTATGCATTTCATTAATGCATGTTTAAGTTGTGGTAACGGTAGTTAGGGTTGGGGAGAAGAACGAGAAGAGGCAGGAGATAGGTTTCATTTTGATGCTGAATCGATGAGCATGTGAACAATTCATGTGATTAGAAAGGATAGTTATGTCCGACTCAGTGATATACATATAACCGGCCTTGTATAATGAGTCAACCACGATATTTGCTCTCCCTTTAACAAAAATCTAGCTAATAAGGTCACTGAGAAATTATGTATTGATCGGTCAGTATTATATTGGTCAAGGAAGCCACCCAATAATTTATTTATCATTATGCTCTTATATATGATCATGCTCTTCGGTATTATGTCTTTTGGTTTTTGCTTTGTAAGATCATGGTTGTAATTAAGCCCCAATGTTCGTAAATCATTATCAACTCTAAGCTTCCGAATATTTGCACCAATAGTAAGATTAAACTTTCATTTTCTCGATGACCTGTTACACTTCGTATAAATTTCCATTGAAGATTAAATCATTCATATATTTCCAGATGGTCCAAGTAATAGCTGCTGACAGCACTTGTTGGAAATCTTGACATGTCGTAGGAAGATTCTTTACCCTCCAACCTTTGATGATTAAATCTATACAATCTGGCATTAAGTCTAGTGCTTGATCAGTTTCTTATGTTTTGTTTTAAAATACTGTAATGTAATGTTTGTATCTCATTCTTGTTCATTAACACAATCAAGTCCGGCCGGTCTTCAACTCTAATTTCTTGAGAGTTTCATACTCGGTATATGTTTTCTATGCGAAAGCTTATATCCTAGTTAATTATAAACGTTTAAGGATCCAAAAAAGATGGTTATATATATATATATATGCAATTGCCCACAACAGCTTATTACAAACTACCACATGGTATGCACTAATTCCTAATTGTTTTCATTGGAGGCAATAATTTCGACGCTGGTTCCAATTTTCATACATGGATTCGTTGACTAGCCCCAAATATACACTATAAAAGGACGATCTCAGAGAGCTATTTCCTCATCCATTAAAAAGTAGATATACGATTAAACAGCTAGATACATGGAAAGCGAAAAATTCATGAGTTTGTTTCTTGTTCTGTTTATGATCGTCTCTATATTTTTTGCTACTGTGAATGCTCAAGTAATAATATGGGGGTTGAAGGGTGCCCCCTGTGGGCTGAGTGAATTTGGACATATTTGTCTCCAGTCGTCGTGTAGTAATTGGTGGTATGGTACGTGTGAATAAAGCTAATTTGTTGATTGATTAATTTTTGGGCTTCAATTGTTCCCTCTGTGTATTTCTTGTGTATCTATCTATATCTAGTTGTTTTTTTGGTTCTTCAATAAGATCATGGAAATGTCATTTTGATGATCAGCGAGTGCTAGCTATATGCAGGTCAAGTGCAACCAATTCTAGCAAACAGCTAGTACTTGATTGGTCAATTAGTATCAGTTTCTTATGTTTTGCTTTATGAAATATAATGCTTGTATCTCTTTCTTGTTGATTAATAAAATTAAGTCCGATCTTCACTTTTCATTTCTTGTGATTTTCATATATGTTTAACTGACGTTTAAGGATCTAAAGATGAGTATTCAAACTTCCCATAATATGCAGCTTTCATGTAATATATTGGTACATAATATATTGCTATTGAAAATGGCCAGGCGTTACCAATTTGATTATTTCTCGATTTGTGAGGGGTCATTCTTAGCCAGAGGTCATGCTAATTGTTTCTGCATCGTTCCAATTTCATCAGATGTCCGCAGAAGAGCATCAATCTTTTACTATTTGTTCGCTTGAAAATAAACTCTGAATTGGTAACTGATTTTTTTATTTATAAAAAAAAAAACTGTTTGTATTGTTCCAATACTAAATTATTTGAACGATCTCATAAGAAAAAAAGCACAAAAATAAAATTAAGAAACTGATCGATCACAAACATTGAGCAATCAAATACTAGAATTATTGGTTGCGGATGATAGTTTAGCTAGTTCTGCCTGATCAGTATAACGTTTCGTTAATATTAGCAGGAAATACAAGAATATAGATACTCAGCCCGATACACCCTCATCCAAAGACCAATAAGCAGAGCACGAGAATCCATGACAGCAACTTCTGAAGATGAGGATTCCACATTCATTTCCCTCGAAGGAAAATTGACGGAAGTAAAAAAGACCGAAAAGAGGAGATAATAATACCCACAAACATCACTAAACTCGTGATATATTTTTTTATTTTTTATTTTTTTTGTTTTCCATGTCTTGTCATACTGAAATTGTCATATCTTCATTAATGATCGCGTAAGACAGCTAGCTTGGTTTCTCATTGTGCATTTTCGGAGCACTTGTAAAACTAATAAACTTATACATGATCATCGCATTACCAACTGATGACAAGTAATGCATTAAATCCAAATTCACAATGTCATGCTTACCAAATTTGTTCTGAGTGACTATTTCATCTCAACCTATACTACTAAGAGGGCATTCAAGTGCGCGACAGAACAGCGCTAAATATAATGACTTTGGAGGTTGCTTGATTATACTGATACCGTACGAGATTTCGCGCATTTTACCGTATAAAATCACTTGCAAGTAATATTTTCCATAGGAAAGAAACCAAAACACCAACACGTCAATCAAAAATATCTCCGACAAAACTATAAAACATATAAAAATGATAAGAAAACTCGACTCAGATCCATATCCGAACTCGAAGGAGTAGAGATGCCCTCCTCCCTCCCAAGAAACTTCTCCTTCTGAATTATTTGTTGAGGAACGCATTAATCTCCACGTTATCGCTTCATTTATAAATTTATTGAATTCCCAAATAATGTGACGACACAAATATACACTATATAAGGTCGACTTCCTTAGAGTGCTATTTTCTCATCCATCAGAAGGTATATAAGACGCCATTTTCAGTAGCTTGCTAGATATGGAAAGCAAAAAATTCATGAGTTTATTTCTTGCCGTGGTTGTGATCCTCTCCATCCTTTTCGCTTCTGTGAATGCTCAAAATGTAATATGTGTGTATAAGGGCGCCCCCTGTGGACTGAGTAAATTCCCAGATATTTGTTGTGGGTACTCCTGCAATAATTGGTGGTCTGGTACGTGCGCCTAAAGCTCATTTGTTCTACATTGATTGATTATACATCGGCTTAATGTAATCTTTTTATTTCTTGTGAATCTACATCTAGTTGTTGTTTTTGGTTCATGGGTAAGATTACTGAAATGTTATACTGATGATGAACTGCTAGTAGTAGCTATATGCATGTTCAGTTTCTTATGTTATGTATTGCTTATATAAAATAATGTTTGTATCTCTTTCTTATTCATTAATAAAATTAAGAAATTGTGGGATGGGCACAATTCTTCTCAAACCCACACTAAGTTAGTATGCCTGTAAGTTATTGAGGGTTCTTTTTTTTTTGGGGTTTCAGTTTGTTTCTTTAGCCTATTTGGTTAACTGGTTTTGTATTCTTTCATTCTTTCAATATATTTTCATTCTTTGCCGAGCAAAAAAATAAAAAATCAAAAAATCAAAAAAATCAAATCAAGTCTGATCTTAACTTTTGATTTCTTGTGATTTAAGTTGGGTATGCAAACACAAAACAGCTCACATTAAAAAAAAAAAAAAAGAGAGGGTGTTATTGATAAGATTATTTGTTCGCCTGATACTCCCTCCGTCCCACTATTAAGTGACCTAGTTCAAGTTTGCACAATTTTTAAGGCAAGCAAGAGAAGAGAGCACTTTTAAGTATTTTTTTTACAATTATACCCTTATGGATAATAATTAGTGAAATTTTGAAATGATTTATCTCTCAAACTACACCATGGATGTTCGCAAACTTGATACAATTGAAAAGCATTTTAAAACACCTACGTAACGAATTTAAACATGCCTATTAAATTATGTAAATTTCTTATATTTCTTATAATCAACTAAAAGGATGATTTTAGAAATATCTTCTTGTTTAGTGATATAGGTCACTTATTAGTGGGACAAAATCAAAAATCAAATAGGTCACTTAATAGTGGGACGGAGGGAGTATATAAGACTTACTCTTGATTCAAGGCTAGTCACGTCACCTCAATTCAAGGACTAAGTCTTATCGTAATTCGACACTGAATCATGGAAGCACCCAGTGGTTTGGCTCAGAAGATTGGAGTAGTTAGATTTGACCAATTGAAGAAAAAGTAAAATCGATTGTTAATAACATCGTTTTAGTTTTATATTCTAGTTTGGTTTCCAATTGAATCCATGGAAAAATAGAATGCATACCGCCATAACAAGTTATCCAAACTATGCGCACTCGGTCTTACCGAGGAATGCCTCGATGCCAAATTGGGTGGTAGAGAGTATCCGGTTGGATTTGAACTCTGTAGGTTAAATTTAACCTTTGGGTTAGGAATGTGGATTCTAACATTTTCTCTTTATGATGATTCTAGTTATTAATAAAGTGCCACACTTTTGATTTCATGTTTAAGAAAGTTCCACCATTTTTTTCTTCAGAATTTATAAAATGCCACACACATTAATAGCGCGTTTGGATACAATTCTGCTTCTGACTTCTGTTTCTCCAGAAGCGAAAGTTAGAAGCAGAATTCAGAAGTCCAGATATTTTTCTTCACAAAAAGTCGATTGTTCTGCTTTTAGAAGTCATTCTAAAATTCCACACTCAAACTGACTTCTTGCTTTTTGACTTTCTAGAAGTCAAATAGCTACTTCTGGATGTGTATCCAAACGCGCTATAAGTTTTCTGTTATGGCCCACTTTATTAGTCAATTGTCATTGAAAAAGTACAAAACATGTGGCATCATTACCAAACTAGCCATCTCAATTTCCTAACAATACTGCACAAGACCGACCGAGCGACCGATTGAGTCGAACCGATAAACCGGCTATATTATTAACCATTGATCTGATAAAATTTTCTAATCCTAGACATCTATTTCATCACACATGTAATAACCTGACCTGGCCTAAACTAAGAGACACTCACTTCATCTTATCTTCTCGCCTCTCTTTCCCTTTCTTCTTCTTCTTCTTCTTCTTACAGTGACTACCACCACTAGAATCGCCATTTTATTTTTCTCTTTCAGTGATTACTTCAATTTCTTTGCGAAAGGGGTAAATCTGTTATAATCAGATTGTATTGGGAAAAAATGGGGGAAGATGCTGTTAGGGTTTATTACATAAGGGGTTTCAATTGGAAGGTTGTAAAATCAGAAAGAGGGGTATCATGATTTCCTATAATGGTAATGAAAGAAGGAGATGATTTTTTGGTGGAATTAGAAGACGAAGTTGCACTATTTTAGTCGGTAAAAGATGGGTTCAACTCATATTTGATTTTGAATTGATTTAATTGGAGAAATTGATGACGATTTAGGCTTGGTCGAAGTAGGAAAGAGCTACATAAGAAGTTAGGGTTTGAACGACAGTGATGCTAAGATGGAAGAACGGGAATCTGAGAGTGTTTGAGTAATTAATAGAGAAATCAGGAAAGAATGAGAAGAATTGGGTTGTGGTGGTGTTGCAGAGAAGAGAGCTTGCTGCTGTTATGAGGAAGGAAGAAATAAGTTTCCTTTGAAGATGATGTTGAAATTGATAAGATGGGAGTATGATGTTGATGATATGAATGGGTTATGACTTAATGTACTTTAAAAATTCTTAGCGCTATGATAGCAGAACTATGTTCTGATTCCATTTTGTTTCACGGGAAGGGATTCTTAATTTGGTTTATTAAGATGTATCAAGCTGGTGGTGGTGCTAGAGATATAAGAATGGGATCATTGAGTTGTGGTGATTTTTAATGGTTTGGCAATTGTTCCATATATCCATCTCTACCTCTTAATTGATTACATTTTTCAGGCTGTTTGCGAAGAACATGAACGATCTTCAATTAGGTCCAGGAAACTCGTTACTGAGTGTCGATTTAGTTAGGTCCGAGTTGAGTAATTCGAGGGTTTTGATGTCTTTTAATAAGGATGAATAATTTCCACGTATACTTTAACTTCCGTTAACCGTTTTCTCAAGAAAACAGGATGGAAGTGATCAACGGTGTGGCATTTTATAAACTCTGAAAAAAACAGTGGTACTTTCTTAACCTGGTTTAATTGGGGGCCTTCCACATTAAATGGGGGCCTTCAAATTTTATTTGCACCCCAAAATTATCAGGGTCTTATGAATCTGACAATGAAAATACTATTTTACCCTTGCCTAAACTAAAAATTAAAAATCAGTTAACCTTAATTAGAAACCTTAATTAGGCTTCTCTTCTTCTTCATCTTCCTCTCCTCCATGTTCTCTTCTCCACCACCACCTCCATTAAAGACTATTTTGAAGAATTTTTTTGTTCTTCAACCGATTCATTTGTAATCGTCTCCAAAAAATCGAAACCCGAGAAAGCTATGGCTCCAATTAAACCCACCTTGTATTCGATTTTTTTTTGTATTTTGATTGTGAAAATGAGTTTGGTAACTGAAAAGTAGCGTTTACAGAGTTAGGGTCGTTAGTCTGTAAATAAAAATCTCTAACGACTTTTGATATGCATGCGGATTCTATGAAAAATCGTTAGGGTATTAGGTTGAAGATAACGACCCTCTTTCTGCTACTTCAAAAAATTCTTCCTAAAAGAGAGACATTAGTGTTAAAGGTTGAAGATGACGATCCTATTTTGACGACCCTTTGTTATTGGTTAACGACTCTATGTAAAATTATTAAATGGTGGGTTAGGGTCGTCAGCATATCAGAATATACCTATGACGACTCAAACACACAAAAACTTGCCTTTTTATACAGAGAGTTTGGATTAGAGAGTCGTCTGGGTATTAGACGAATCAACTAACGTCTCTAGGTGAACATTATAAACAGTCGTCATGGTTTAACACACCACCTTGACGATTTTTCATCACCATTAAAAGTTGCAGGTTTGAGTCGTCCACTTGAGTGTCAACAGACTGACGACTCTTTAGAGTCGTTGGTGTATAAAACACCCGACTATAATGACCCTCACTCTAAGTAGTTCCATAGTGACCATGAATCGACCACTTGGAGCACCATTCAGACAATTTGAAGAGTATATCAAGTTTACCTGATTGTTTTAATGGAGGAAGTCATGAAAAATGGTGGAAATGAAGATCCTACTACTCATTTTTAAAACTCTAGTTTTTCCTCTCAAAACTCCTCTTCTTCTTCTCAAAACATAAAAACCCAAAAAAACAAATTCCTAAAAATTTAATCCCAAAATCTGATTTTTATGTAAACGCAATTAACACACTAATCTACTTCATTAACTCTTAATACTAATCATTCAAGGCTATTTTAGCCATTTAGAAATATTTTTTATAAGGAGTGACCCAAATTGCTATTGGGAGACATGTTTTGTCTTCTAGTGCCTGGCCCCCATTTAATGTGGAAGGCCCCCAATTAAACCAGATTTCTTAAATATGAAATCGAAAGTGTGACACTTTATTAAAATCCTCATAACTATTCTACTTCAACTTTTGAATGGGGTTTAATTAATCAATCGTTTGATAACCATCTCCCAATTATTTTTAGATTTGTCCTCTTAACTCTTGTTTTGTTTTTGCTTAGCCCACAATATTGCAGAGGAGGTGGTGGTGGTGTAGTTAATGCCCTGGATGATTCTTACTGTCACGGTGAAGATATGGTTATCGGTATGACACGGGTGTGAAGAAACTCTTCATTTTCAGAATTGTGGGGTCACTACAAGAAAGTTGGTTTATTGCAGCAGCCAATAAGTGTGGCATAAGCCCTCATTTGGTGTTGCAATAGGTTTTTAGCAGCACCAAAATATTTCGCCACAGGTGCAGCAACAGGCCCTATAGCAAGAAGTATATCGCCACACCTCAATCTCTTGTTGCGGCAAAATATACATTTTGCCGTACCAACACCGCTGTGGAAAAAAGTAATTACAGTTTTTAATTATTCAATTATATATTTATTTGAAAAATTTGTTGCTACTCCAAAATTATGTTTTTGCCTCAGCAGTGTTGGTGCTGCCTAAATTTGTTTTAGCCGCACCCTATTGGTATTGCAAAATGAGGTATTCGGTGCTGGAATATTTTTTTTGGCAACACCCTCTTGTGCTACAAAATGAGATACCTTGGTGATGCCACTCTCTTTTGATGCAATATGGGATTAAATGGTTGTTGCAAGAATTTAATGAACCAAATATATTGTAATTCTCAAATAAAAGAAAATAAAAATTAATTTTCATTTTAATTAATAACATTAGTTATAAAATAATTTGATTACTAATTTTTATGTTTATTGAGTCACATTGGGTCTCTTACATAGTAACCAAGACTAGTAGACAACTGCTTCAGAAAAACAAGAAGAAAGGAAACAAGAAAAAGAACCGAGAAAGTCCGAAAGCAAACACCGGTGTGAAGAGCGTTTACCCGATCTGGTTTTTGATGGAGTTCCTTTTATGCACGCCGGTCCCGAGAGGTAAGCTGGACAAGCTCCACTTTGGGGCAACAGATGGTGGGGCCAACAAAGGAGATCTTGTTCATATAAGGTGTTTTGTCTAATTATATGTATCACAGACCATTATATAATCTTGAAAATAGGTAATTATTTGGTGAAGCCTTATTTTGGTGAAGCCTTTTTATATGACAACAATACCCCCATTAAATAAGCCTTATTTTGGTGAATGCTATTGTTTTAAAAATAGATCAAAAAAATTAAAACTTAGATATCTTTAAAAATACATATCGAATTTTTGTAAAATTAATATATTTGGAAAGCTCTTTGAATTATCTACATAATGAGTACAAACAAGAATATTAAAAAAAAATCAGATTTTTTTTCTTCATTATTATCAAATTTGGTGTTGTTAAAAGAATCAAATTCAAGTATGTGCATCGCACATAGGGTATTACTAATTTATATAAAGTATAAGATGAAATTAACGGTATTAATTGGGATTTGCATAGTTTTCTACTTTCTTGCTGTATTATTTTTGTTTGAATAACCTTTAGGACCAGGCTAAATGGAATTTGAAATATGGTTAGTTGATTTTGGGAAATCTGATTAACTAGTAGTTGAATCGAATATGTAGGTATCAAACAGACTTTTTGTTATACAGTTAATTAGACCTTTTTCTTTCGAAGTTTAAGATTATGAAACAGTATATAACTACAATCTGTCCTTAACAAGAACAAAGAAAAAACAAAAAATTAGGCCGCCTAGTCAGATGTAGGTACATTGTATACAAAATTTACTCCATGTATACGGAAGTTTTGAGACAAAGATAATGAACCCAAGCACACAAAATGATGTAAAGGTAGTTAAGCTTGTACATAATTTTTCCTTTATGGGGGCAAAAGAAAATTTCTTCAATTCGGGGCAAAAAAATTTCAGGAACGGCCCTGTGCACGATCAGAATGTCTGTTTGTTGTAACGTTCTTATCTAGGTACGTGCTGCAGTTTCCATTGATTCCTGGTGTTATAAGATTGTGTTTGCTTTGTAATGTTTTATTTGAGAGGAGTAGAAAGATCTTGATTTCTCTCCATTCTTTTTCATTTTGAATATACGTACCCTTCTTCTTCCTTCCTTCCAATAAATAAGTTTGTTAATTAAGAGTTAAAATTTGTTTTCATGTAAACAAATGTATGAAAATCACGATAAAATAGAAGTGGAGATCGGGCTTAATTTTATTAATGAACAAGAAACACAAATTACATAAAGCAAAACATAACATAAGAAATTGGTCATGCATGCATATTAATTGACCAAAATCAGATACTAGCTGGCTTGGAGTGGTCGCACTTGACCTGCATAAGTGCATATTAATATAACTATCTAGTACTGCTAGCTGATCATCAATATAGCATTTCAATGATCTTATTGAAGAACCAAAAAACAACAACTAGATTTTAAATAAACGACACAAATACAAAGAACACATTAAGCCAATGATGATAACCACTCACTATTGACAAGTACCCCCCCACCCCCACCAATTAGCACCAACACACCTGCGGGAACAACATTGGGTGAGGGAGTTAGATCCACAACCTCCTCCAGCGGGCATACAGCTTGGTTGAGCATCTGCAGAAGCAAAATAGATGGAGAGGATCGTAACCACAACAAGAAATAAAATCATGAGTTTTTTGTTTTCCATCTCTAGTTAGCTATTGAAAGAAAATTTTGTCTTATATACTCTCTATGATGGTCGAGGGAATAGCTCTCTAAGAGTGTCCTTTTATAGTGTATATTTGGTGCAATTTCAGTCAATGGGCCTTCGATGAAAACGACTAGCCATGTCTCATTAGAGCATACAAATAGGGATAACTAAATTAAAATACCGCAAGTTGTATCTAAGATATTTATATGCAACAACTTGGGATGGGTAATGGGTCTTAGTAAGAAACTAAACCAGCATTCATATCTTAAGAAAATAATTGAGCTTCGCAGAAGATGCTCTGTATTACGTACTATCCCAGTCAGATCCAGGTTTGCTGAATTTTTTATGAGAAAGATTCAAAGTTTGAATTCAGCTGACTCGACTACCGATAACAAATGAATTCGCATCAAGTGGCAGGTACAGGGCTATTAGTAGGAAAGTACGAAGGATTATTTTTTTCCTTCCCTAAATTAAGGAGGAGCATATCCTGCAAGAAATCTCTGGCAATTATTAACGCATACCAGTAATGAATGTTTAAAAACAGTAAGATTGAGTAACTTTCACGTGAAATCTCTAACTCAGTAAAAAAAAAAAAAAATCTTGGAAATCGAATTAATTAAGAAAGACTAGTTGCTCGAATAATTCTGAGGAGCATTGTTTGCCATAGGCATATCACAAACCGACAAAGGTAAAAAAATACTACCATCACCAGAGGATGGGTTATAAGAAAGTGCCATAGAGTTTAGTTTAGGCTTCCAACATTTCCTTAGGGAATTAAAATTAAACTGTCTAAAATAGCTGAATAATTCTACATTATCATCGATAATAGGAATATTGGTACTTTTTGGGGGAACTTCCGTTTCATCTTCATTTTCTTCATCACTTTTTTGTAAATAGCTAGTTGATTATTGGTTAGGGCGGTCCCATCACACACTTGGAATTCTAAATAACATGAAACCATGAGATCATCGCCAAAATTAGTAAGTTGAGATGGTATATCTGCAACTCAAAATAAATTTGATAACATTGTGTAAACATGGATATTTTCGAAAGCACAATTAAAAAGATTAATGTGAATCGGTCTTCCTAGGGTGAAATCGGTCTGTATCAAAATTCAATAAGAACACGAACACAAATGGTTGTTTAGTTTTGAGCGCTTCATCACCGTTGTCATCACAACTGCAGCTTTCAAGAGAAATTGAGTTTTGTTGATAAGTTAGAAAGATTGATTTTTTTTGCTGATGCTAAGTCAATCAACAAGAAGCTTAGAATTGGATTTTTTTTATTTTTTTTTTAAGGTTCTAGCATAATGAGATCTTATTGTTTTAGGGCTGGTCTTCAATTTGTGTGTTTGAGATGCATCATACTAGTTATATCAATAACAACAAAGAAATTGGCATTAGTGTAATCAAGTGTTTTTTTATTGGAACTTATTTGTAGATTTGGGTTTTCTCTTATTGGCATGACTGATTTAATAACTGAAATTCGAGTTATACTCGCTGCATGGCTTTTTGCATCAGTTGTGAGTGTTAACATTTGAGGATGCATAACTAAAAAGAAGAGGGTACAAAGCGAACTATTCTTTCACCTATAAACATCATAAACTAAGCATTTTTTTCTCTCTCCTTAAACAGTTCCCACTTTCGGAAAAAAAAACCGACGAGAAAACTCTAAACTTTTGAGCGCCGTACTGCTCAGATCGGCTCTTTTAGGGGAAGATCTGAGCAGAAAATCTTTACCCATATCCTGTTTTTCATTTTCCTTCTCATCCCTGTTTTTAATGATTTTAATCTTCGTTTTGGGTTTTTTCCCGGCGTAGTTTGCTACTTTTTCAAGCTCTTTTGGTGGATCGATGGTTGTTTCCATCGCTGATCTTCATAATCATAAAAATCATAGTATTGCATTTCTTCTCCGGAAACTCTAGATCGACTTTATGTTTGATTTAGATCTTGTTTCACTGCTAATAGTTTAAATTAGATTTGGTGTTGGTTACCTTGTTCCTGTGTGTAATTCTAGTGGTCTTATCTACTGGGGTATTAGCCTGTAGTGTATGAACTAAGAAGGGCTGAAGTTTGTTTTGCAGCGAGCAGCTGTTTCTGGGAAAGCTACCCGGCGGGGAAGAAAGGCAAACCGGAGATCAAAAATCATAGTTCTTCTTCCTGTGATTAGTTAATATGGATTTAGTGACCTCTACGGATTTATTGTCGGTACTGATTTTGATGTTTGTGTTCATAAGAAAAATGAAACAACAACTTTATCAGTGGGTTTTAGCTTAGATTTGGGGTTTCTGTCCTCCATTTGGTGGATGATAGAGGCGAGGGTTGGAGCTGTTTCACTACAACGTGTTGGTGCGATGTTCTACCATATTTTCACGCGGTGGGAAGAGATAACCAGGTTGGGGAATCATGTTTTGTTGATGTTGGAATCCATCACAACATGGTGTTCAAGGTTTTATCTATGTTTTGCTTTTAGAAGTTTGTAGATGGTGTAGGTGTTTTCGATCTATGGATTGTGGAGGAGACCAGTGAGGTTGTTGGTATAACACCGATCTCTTTATTGGTGGTGGTCTTAAGCTATGTCTTGTTTCAGGTGTTACGAAGAATCGATCTAGTTTGAAGATTCAATTCGATCTTGTTACAGGATACTCACCATTAGGGTATCCATGAAATCCATTTCCTGAACTTAGCCACCAAAACTCTCCAAATCCTCCACAGCATCATGTACCCAAGGTTTTATCAACTACAATAGATTTACGCTGTGGTTGAGTGATGATGCCGGAATCAAATATGTTTCTCAACAACAAAGGTGATAGAATCAAGCGGTGGTTCTATTGGGTGTCTGCGGTAGCGGGGTGTGACAGACAATGACAGTAACAGATTGTTCCGTTTACAAATGGTGTTGGAATCAAATGGTGGTTCCGTACGGTGTCCGCGGTGGCGGAATGTGACAGTCAGTGTCACCTATTGTTCTCTTTAGGTCTAGGGTGTTAGGATCTTTAAATTAGGCTTTTTATGGTTTTTGGGAGCTATCAATTCTTGATAGGGGTGGGAACTAAAGTTTTTACAACAGTGTAATCACCAGTTGGGAACTTACTTACAACTTGTTTTGTAATAAGCATTATGTTCTGGGTTTTCATTTTATATTTCGTCTATATTTTTGGATCTTAATAAAATTTCTCTTCCGATCTAAAAAAAAAAAAAAAAAAAATACTAAGTATACCATCAATTTTTTCGTTGAGCAAAACCGGTATAAACAAAACCTAAAACAATCATAAGTAGGTCAATAACAAAGACCCTCGTATAATATTGTATTTATGTCTTTTCTTTTCTACAATCAGTATGTAAAGATCAAAAGTCCATGTAATAGAGGATGTTAGATCCACAACCTCCGCCCGGGGTCATACATTTTAATTGAGTATCTGCAGAAGCAAAAAAAATGGAGAGGATCGTAAGCACAACAAGAAATAAACTCATGAATTTTTTGCTTTCCATGGTTAGCTATTCAAAGAAAATTTAGTCAGACTTTTTGATGGATGAGGAAATAGCTCTCTAAGAATGTCCTTTTATGGTGTATATTTAGTGTTATTTCAGTCAATGAGCCTTTAACGAAAACGACTATAGCCATGTCTCATCGGAGCATACAATAGGGATAAGCAAATTAAAATAGAGCAAGTTGTATCTATAATATTTGCAACAACTTGGCAACAGCCTTAGTTAGAAACTCAACTAGCATTCGTATCTTAAGAAAATAATCGAGCTTCGCAGAAGATGATATGTATCACGTATGACCTCGTCACATCCAGCTTTGCTGATTTTTTTTATGAGAAAGATTCGCGCTGGATTTGAAGTTTGAATTCTGCTGAATTGACTACCAACAACATATGAATTCGCATCAAGTAGCAGGAAACGTATCAGTAAGGAAGTCCAAAAGGATTGATTTTTTTGTTAATTAAGATTGAGTAGTATCCACATCAAATCCAATATTTGTAATCAATGCGCCTACCAAGTTTGACATTGAAACATTGTTGAGCACAATTGATTCACAAGTTCTTCTTGGTCTAGCGCAACGACCAATTAATTTTTCAGAAATTCTTTTTGAACCGAGAATTTGGTCTATGTATGAGTGGGGCGGTTTTCTCATGGTCCAAATTCTCCGTTCATTTAGAACTGCTGTTAATTTTTAGTACGTAGGGACTTGACTAGATTAAAGCTAGCATTGCACCACAGACCCTTAGATGGGATTTGGATGGACTAAACTCAATAGGACTAGTTCCTTCATAGACTAAACGGAGTTTAGGCGGAAACTAAATAAGTTATGGAATCTCCTTATATTGTGTTGAGCCCTTATAAGATTAAATTCCAAATCATTGATGCATAATCTTGAACATTTTTGGGCGGTGATGGATGGCCAAGTGCTCCAGATTTTTTATGTTTAGAAATATTTGTTAGACATTTATTGGGAGGCTAACCGAGAACAAGAATTCATCATTTTGATGCATTTCCAACCAAAAGTGATAGGTGCAGCATTTTAGCAACCTTTGATGCGACAATTCGCATGCTCCAATTCGATAATGCATCATTTAAGATGAATGTATCATTTAGGCAATCGAATGGTGTATTTTTTTGTGTTTATCTCGAGCAAAAGAATGCATATTTGCGAACCAAGTGGCATTAGTTGAGCACAATCTTGTGAATCATTTGCAGAAGTCCCAAGTGGCATTTCCTGACTTTTGGCTTTCTGACACGAGATGGAAATTGCCGGTGACACGAATCTTACACACATAGCAGGATGGGTCATGGTTATACGTGCTTGCTTTGCCTTTGATTAGCTAATTAACACGTTAGTTTTAGTCATGACTATTGCCTCATGGACTACGGCCGTGTTTAATTCAGCTAGTGTAGCCGGTTGTGATGTTGCACTTCCTTCCAAACATTCTACATATCCTGAACCACAGTCACCAGATTATGCAAGAAAAATACCCTGTTGAGTTTTGACTGCAATGGTTTCTACCCAACAACCGACTTGTCCATGATGAAGGAATGGTTATGCGGGTCGTCCCTCTTGAACCTACGAAGGAGCTTGCTTGGTTTAATTCCCCAACTTGTTATTACTTGTTCGAACTCGTGCGGTTTCAACTTGGCAACTTGATAGTGACCAACAAGACTTTGCGGATCTTTATGGTTATGCCAACCAACATCAACTCTACTCATTTTCCACATGCTATCGATTTTTTCTTTCCTCCCAAAAATAATCTTGAATGGGCATTCACACTTCTTAGACTTCGTCTTGTACACCCTAGTCGTCTTCTTATCATATACATAACCCTTTCTCTTGTGACTTTCGTCCGGCGATCCATAACACTCGCATACCATTTCAAACCGCGTAGATTTTTGTTGGGTGTTTTTTACTAGAACGCACATCTTCTCTTTTGCTTTCTCAACAATCCAATTTACCGCGTACTTTTTGTCCTTCCATTCCAAATCATTAGCATAATGTTCGGAAGTATCGGGACCCCTAATTTTCTGAGCTTGAGGATGATCCGCCATAGGTACCAATGCCACAATCTACAAAACATCAAAAGTGTAGTTAATATGTATTACCACGGTCGGCATGATCGACATATAAAACACTGCCGGAAAAAAAAGGCCGGCACGTAAGGAAATATAAACAACGCCGACATAGGAACAGCCGGCACTGTCTTAAAACTTGAAAATGCCGGCGTAATAATTTTCAAGTAATGGCTCCTGTGTTTCAAAAAAATGGAAGTCGGCAAGGTTAAAATTTTGTACACTGCCGGCGTGGTACTGGTCATGAAAAGTCGGCATTTTCGGCAAAGTAAAACCACGCCGGCCTTTATGGCCGGCATGATCGACAAGCGTCGACCTTGCCGACCCTGAACAGCTAAAGTGGAAAAAAAAATCGATCATTTGCATGGAAAAATCACAATCTTCACTACTTAGGTTGTCTACCTGATTACTTGCAGCTCCATTATCTTCTTCTTGGTCATTGGACTCTACGTTTGGCTCGAGACATTCATCACTTCCATACCCATCTTGAGTTTGAGGAAAATAAAAGTGAGGATCATGCAAATAATCCATTCGATCATGGTCTGGTAGATCATCATACAAGTACAAATCTGTAGGAGGAAAGTTAGAAGGCTCCCCCACTTCAAAATCAGGATTTGAATCACTCATTTCACTCATATCACAAAAACCCCAACTTTCCCCCCCCCCCCCCAAAAAAAAAAAAAAAAAAAAAAAAAAACCTCCTCTACTACTTCATACTAATTCTCTCTCTAAATGATTTCTAAAACCCAACATATAACTAAATTAACTAACTAATTTAATAATTTTAGTTAAATTAGAGTTAATAATTGTGGGGGCATTTTAGCCATTTAGAAAAATCTAGGTTAAAGGGTGACTTAGTTTTACTTCAAAATGACCCTATTTTGTCTTATTGGGTATACCCCAATTAATCTGGGTATACCCCAATCTCGCCAGGAAACTAAAAGCGAAGATCGGGCTTAGTTTTATTAATGAACAAGAACTACAAACAAACACAAAGCAAAATATGACATAAGAAACGGATAAAGCATGAGTATTAATTGACCAATCTAATTAGTTCAAGCTAGCTAGAATTGGTTGCAGTACTTGACCAAAAAACAACTGGATTATACTAGCTAAACATGAAATACAAAGAACACATTAAGCCATAAATGATTAATCAATCACTCGACAGAGGCAGGATTGAAAATCTAACCATTAAACTTCATTGGGGTACTATTTTTTCTCCAAAAAAAAACCCTTTATAAAATGAAAATAAAGTCGCATTTTAAAATTTTGGTGGTGGTGGCCGGAGCACCGCAAAGCCCATCCCTGGTTCCTTCACTGGCTCCTTACAAACACCCCCATACCCCCAAAAACCTTCATTGCACCACAATGGGGCGCAACATCTATTGAAAGTAAAACGTCCACAACCGCTGCCCGCGGACATACAATCCCAGTAACCAGCGTCTGCGGAAGTAAAAAAGATGGATAAGATCATAACCACAACAAGAAATAAACTCATGAATTTTTGGTTTTCCATGTCTGGTTCGCTATTGAAAGAAAATTTAGTCTTAAACTTTTTGGATGGATGAGGAAATAGCTCTCTAAGAATGCCCTTTTATAGTGTATATATTTGGTCCTATCTCATCAGAGCGTAGGAATACGTGTAAAATAAAAGAGATCAAGTTGGCTTGTATCTACTCCATATGCAACAACTTGAAAGGATCTTTGTGTATTTTAAGATTTCTTGTTGGAAAGTCTTTGATTCAGAAAGGGAAATCTCTTGGGAGGGAGGCATCATCAATGTCAGATCTGCTTCGTTTAATTAGTTCCGGATCATCTGCCAGATATTTCCATTTGTTTTATACTTTCCGATGGACAGTTAAAATAAATACAATACTTAAGTATCATTGTAAGGTAGAATGTGTGATGATCTCATTATCAATTTAATCAGGTAACATCGTAAGTATCTTTATCAAGTCTGTGTCACAATGTTGTAAATAGCTAGTTGATTATTGGTTAGGGAGGTTCCATCATACTTGGAATTCTTCATAACATGAAACCATGAGATCGTCGCCAAAATTAGTTATTTGAGATGGTAGCAACTCAAAATAAATTTGATAACCTTGTGTAAACATATATAATCCATTGCGAAAAACAGTAGTAGTAATGCTTTTCGTAGTAGATATATGAACCGGATAAGTTGCACATTGATGAACCAACTTAACATCATAGTTATATGATACAAGAGGAATGCACGTGTGTTGCACATCGGCAAACAACAATTATTTCTTTTTTACATATTTTTAATTTTCGAATTCCAAACCCTCAAATTACCAAAGAAAAAGAAAAAAACTTATTTGGAACTTGATTATCCATAAATATCACTTGGCAAAATCAGATGACCTGAGGACATCTTGAAATACAACATTTTTAGTACATGTTCCAGAGACATCCGACACTTTTGTTGTAGTTATTGAAACTCCCTAAACAAAGCAACATATAGTTGTTCGTGGCTAAACACTGGGAAGATAAGATTTTTAAAGAGAAAATTAAGAAAATGCCCATGTGAGGAAATGTAATTAAGAAAATACCCACGTTTTTTTGAAATTTAAGAAAATGCCCATGCCGTTTGTTTTTCCGTCTGGGCCTACCAAACCAGTATACTCCCATAGACTAAGTCAATTTCTCATTTGAGGAGATGAAATTTTGGTGGGCGCAATTACTAAACTGCCCATTACTCTAGAGTATGATAAGATGATCTTGCACCGTCTGTTTGATCAATCGACGGCTCAAAATTCCTAACTCGGTCTAGTGCTCAACGAAAAGTAAATGGAACGTGGCAAGTCTTGGTCAAAAATTGAAAGTATCGAGACTATCTTCTTTACCAAAACAGATCCAATTTCTTATGCAACATCTTATGTTCTAACTGGCGAGAAATCGAGACTTGGTTTCCTATCATTTAACCAAGCAGCTGTTGATACATTACCGGTGTGAAATCCATATTTGGATTTAGGTAAAGAATAAGCAGATGGCATCACCGGTGACATCAATTCTTACATCCGTGAATTGTCTGAATGTGTATGAATTGGATTTTATTTTGGATCTGAAATTGTTGCCGGAAACTGATGTAATTGCAGTAAAGGAAGAATTGATGCTTCATGCCGTTGAATCAGTGATGAGTAGTGAAAACATAGATAGGGTTCTTGAGTTGCAGAGAAGATATGGTGCTGGTGATTTGAGAATGGTGTTACAGAGAAATCAATTAGATAAATCTAATATGTAATGGTGCTCGAGTTCCAATTGATGTGGAGGAAGACAAATAGAAACACGTTTGCCGTCAACAATTTGAAGAACAGCTGAAGTAAGTTATTGAAAGATGAAAAATCGAAGCCATGGGCTATGGAAAATCGTAAGTATAACCCCATTTCTACATTGATTATTTTGCCGAAATTTCAATTTGGATTTCATCAATTTAGTTGAATTGAATTTTGGGTTTACTGATTTAGGGTAGATTTTTTGAATGATTATGTTTCACTGCATGTAATTTTATTTGCGATGGATGAAAGTTATTTGGGTTGGTAATTTGTTTAGTTTGATTGGGTTTTTGGGGTTTTAGTGTACAGGGTATTATCTTATTGGTGATGAAAGAAAGATGAAGACGAAGGATTGAGGTTCTTGCCATGTTAATTTAGGAATTTTCCTTAACTAGGGTTCATAGAAATTTGGGTTTAAAAGAAGATGAAGATCGATTTGGTAAATTGATTTTGGTGTATGATTAGATCTTTATTGATCTCAGGATTTAATTGAGAAGAAAATTAGCAAGTGATATGGATTGTTTGAGATACGTCTTACATGTACCAATTTTTTGAGCATGGCCGAAAAATATTATAGGAGAAGTGATGAAATTGCTCAAGTATATGTTATTATATCAAATGATTCAATTAATTCATTTAATTTTTAGTCTCTGTTTAAGTTTGTAACTAGCTTTATCACGATTTTCATTTTGATCAAGGTTTCACTAATGGAGAATATTGGCTCTGAGTCGACAGTGATTTGGGAAGAAGATGATCGATTTAGCTTGGAACCGATTCTATATCGAATCCGACTCGCGTTATTAACTCAATTAATCTAAGTCATGAGTTGGCGATTTGGGGGCCTAAAGGTCATTTATTAGGGCCGGTTTACTGCCACGTGCGCACTACGGATGACTAACGGTCGTCAGCCGTTTTTTCAAAAAAACGGGACGGAAAAGGTCAATCCATGGGCATTTTTTTAATTTTCAAAAATACGTGAGTATTTTCTTAAATATATTTCCCCACATGGGAATTTTCTTAAATTTCCCATTTTTAAAAAAGTGGGGAAGAGCGAAAGTAACGGATGGACATTATCTCCCATTCGCATTTATTAAAGAATACGAACGAGTAGAGGCGGGTTCCAATAAAAAAAGGAAAGAAAATGAAGACATGTCAATCCCTAGGGGAGATAATCAACATGTGTAGACTGTTACGCGATAAATCCAGAAATATGTCGGTGGTTATAGAGAATATCAAAAGACGAGACCAAACGCGAAAATTGGAATTCTCTATCTATTTTTTCTTTGTAAGACCAATGCTAGAAGAGGTAAAATGTGGATAAAAAATTTTGCACAACCTATATGGAGCGTGCCAAGAGTAGCGTGATAAGGAAATATCAAGGGCGAAATTACAAACCTACTACGTCAACGCGTGACGCATGCGATGACATCATAAGATCAGTCACATGGAACATGTGAAGGTAAGTGCGACGACTTTCCTATCATAGCCCGATGGGGACGCACAAGGGTTAACGAAATACAAGGCTTTATTAGTTGTAAACCAATATGTGTATTAGCTATCATCCACTATATAAACCCCCTATATAAGAGACGAGAGACCATTGTCAAGGGAGAAATATTTTCTAGTCTGTGTGTGGTATCTTTGAAAGATAGAAAGTTGGATGTACTCCAAGTTAGGGTTTTTGTTTATTCATACTTGTAATAACTTATCTTCGGTAATAAGATTTCGAGTTAACTAATATTATGTCTTAGATTTTATGTTTATCATTACTTGGGTGTGGCTATAGGATTTCCTGTAGCTACACAATATGTAAAGATCAAAAGTCCGTATAGTAGATGGTACTTTCAGTGGGAAAAGAAAGAAAAATGAGAGAGAAATAGATTTTTAATCTATGCATCTACCAATTGACATCGAGGCCTTTTTGGCAAAGAACATTCAATAAATGTTAAGAACTGATGGATCAGGGATGAACTTATGTGGTGGACAGTCGAGGCTTGATCTTGAATCAACCTCAGTGTCCACAAGATTAATTTTTCGGTTTACATGTGAATGTTGTGCTTGATTAAAATTTGGGAATATAAGTCTATGTCCCATTTTTATTTAATGTTTTTACTCGAAAGCTGTAGGTATTTCGATGTTATTAGATGCACAATTTTTCTCGATCAGATAGAACTGGTGCGTTACGAATCGAGTTTGTAATAGTTATGTTCAGTTGCGAAAAGGCGTATTACTAATTTTTTATAACGACAATGTGGCGGTTACGAATTTGGATTTGTAACGGCGTTATAACAAGGGTAAGCCATTACTACATGGATTTTTGTAACAAGAGAGGGCCGTTAAGATATTTTTTCTAACAAGGGGGTCGTAACACAATAAGTCGTCACTACGTGTCATTTTGTAACAAACATAAGTCGTTACTACGTGTCTTGTTGAAATAGTTTCTAGCCATTACAAGTTTTTGGAAACATCAGGAAATTACTGCCATTCAACATTCAACAGGTAAAATTAATCAAAGTTGACCTATTTTGACCAGGTCAATATTAACTTGCAGTTTATTTTCAGCAGAAATGCGCCGGAATTCCTAACAACCTGCATACTTCTTTTATCCGTCCATCTTCCACATTCAAAAATAGTTATTTCTATCAATTTAGATAAACATTCATTCAATTCATATCAATATTCAATTGATTCATATATAAAAATAATAAAAATTTCTTAAGTACCAAAAAAATTATGAGGGAATATTTAAAAACTTCCTAATTAAATTAGGTTCCTTGTCACTTAAACCACTATAGGTTCAGCTCAAAAACTACATAGAAACTTACTCAAAACTTATAGATACTTCCCAATCAATAGTTTCCAAGCATTTTTCACCAAGTTCTCCATAATTCCTGGCTTTAATTTGATAATTCCCAAACCATACTACAAGAATCAGACTAAAAAAATCTATAAGTAAGGCTACAAAATGTATGAAATTTACAAGCAGACAAAACTAAACATATAGAGAGGTCATAGACATAATTGTTCCTAATAACTGAACCAAATCTAAAATAATTCATAAACCAAGTGCGAATAGAATACTGAAAAAGCGAGGGTCTAACAACACCACCAAATATTTCGATTACCAATCTGTATGGACTACCCCGAGTTTTTTTCTAGAGAATCAACAAAACTCAATCAATAGAAAATATCTCAAGGAGTTATTATCTCAATCTCTCAATTTGATTTACTCAAGCAAATATGATAAGCGAGTCTAATCAAAGAGAGATAACTTGGATGGTACCAAAGACCAATATCCAAGCCGAATCATGTCATAAGATCCCTTGCATATTTTTCTTGGGATAAGTAGATTCCATCCTTATGTTGTTGAATTTGCAATCCTAGAAAGAATTTCAATTCACCAACATTGCTCATTTCAAATTCTCAAGCAAGTGAAATTTGAAAATCCTTTGCTAGCTTCTCAGAAGTTGATCCATAGATGATATAATTTACATAGACTTGAGCAATGACAATATTTTTTCCACTCCATTTGGTAAACAAGGTCTTATCATATCCACCTCTTGAGAAACCTTTCCTAATAAGAGAAGTGGTAAGTTTTTCAGATCAGGCTTTGGGTGCTTGTTTTAACCCATATAGAGCCTTTTTGAGTTTGAGAACATGATCTGGGAAATCACAGTTTTCAAACCCTTTTGGTTGAGCAACATAAACTTCTTCCTTTAAAATCCCGTTAAGAACGCAGATTTTACATCCATCGAAAAAAGTTTGACTTTGAGGAAACAAGCATGAGCTAATAAGAGTCTAATGAATCAAGGCGTGCCACAGGTGCAAAGGTTTCATCAAAATCGATACCTTCAATTTGTGAATATCCTTGAGCGACAAGTCTGGCTTTATTTCTAATAATTGTGCCAAATTCATGAGACTTGTTCTTAAATATCCATTTGGTACCAACAATATTAACATTGGAGGGACAAGGTACGAGTTCCAATACATCTTGTCTTTGAAATTGATTTAACTCTTCATGCATAGCATTTACCCAAGAGGGGTCACTCAGAGCTTCATCAATATTTCTTGGTTCTACAAGGGAAAGATAACAACCAAAATTACAGATATTTTGAAGTTGTCCTCTTGTTCTAGATGTAGACTCTCTTCCATCAATAATATTATTTGGATCATGATTTCTTTGAACCCAGAGGTGTCGTGGAGGGGAAACACGTTCTGGTTCGTTTGGGGTGGCTTGATCAGTGCTTTTCTCCTCGTCACTAGAAATATCAGGATCAGTAACAGTTGGAATAACTTCAACTGATTCAGGCATTTCTTTGACTTTCTCAATTGTCTCTGTTGGAGGCAACTCAGCAGGAGAATTATCATGATGGAAATCACTAATATCATCAATAATAACATTTGCAGATTCCATCATGACTTGGGTTCGGAGATTAAATACTCGAAACCCACGACTGTCAGAAGAATAGCCAAGAAAGATACCTTCATTACTTTTGGTATCAAACTTCCCTCTCTGCTCTCGATCTTTTAGTATGTAGCACTTACTTCCAAACACTCTAAGATAGTGCAAGTTGGGTTTTCTTCCATACCATAACTCATATGGAGTGTTAAGAGTTTTGGACCGTAAGTAGAAACGGTTGATCAAGTAGCATGTTGTAGAAAAAGCTTCTCCCCAAAATCTTAAAGGTAGCTTTTTGTTATGGAGCATTACCCTGGCCATTTCTTGAATGTTTCTATTCTTTCTTTCTGCAACTCCATTGGCTTGAGGAGTAACGGGTGGAGAATATTGTTGAGTAATTCCCAATTCATCACAAAATTCAAACACTTTGGTGTTCTTGAATTCAGTTCCAGGGTCTCCCCTAATTTTCTTTAGTTTACAACCTTGTTCGTTCTGGATTCTACTAACAATAAATTCTCCAAGGGTTTCATTCTTATGAGATAGAAAGGCAACCCAAGTGAATCTGGTATAATCATCTACCATAACCAAAGCATACTTCTTACCATCAATAGTGGATTGTTGAATTGGTCCGAAGATATCCATATGAATTAAATCAAGTGGAGATTTAGTGAGTATATCTCAATATAATTTATGGTGAACTTTTGTTTGTTTACCCTTTTGTCAGGCACCACATACACCTTCAATCTTTGCATTGATTTTTGGAACACCTCTAACAAGTTCCTTATTAATGATCTTAGTTAGAAGTCGATAATTGATGTGACCAAAGCGTTCATGCCAAAGATGTGTAGATTCCACCTTAGTCAAATTGCAACAATTGATGAACTGAGTATCAAGAATATAACAGTTATTTTTACCACGAGTTCCTTGAAAAATTACTTTCCCAGTTTTGTCTAAAATATCACATCCTTTTGTATTGAAGACAACTTTATGGCCTTTGTCACAAATTTGACAAATAGAAAGAAGATTTGCAGTCATACCTTTAACGTAGACTACATCATGAAATTCATCTTTTGGTTCAGGGATACATGATATATCAAGCACTTTACCTACAAAGATTAATGAAAGTTGAGCGAAACTATTTTGAGTTCATTAACACAATTTAACGAACACTTTACCTACTGAAATGCCTAATCACAAATAGTATACTCACTGAGATTGACCAGCACATGGAATTCTTCAAGCTTCCAACTTGGATAAAGGAATGCGGTAGGGATTAGAGAATACAAATGCAGTAATGCTTGGCACCTTGTGCTAATCCAAATTCTTACCTGGGCTAAAATATTTTTTTTAAAGAAATACAACAGCCTAATCAAGTTTTTACTCATTTTGGGGTGGGATACAACCAGGGTAAGCCACCCCCTGCTACCGTCCCTGTCGGAGTCTAACACCTTGTTTGGTTTTTTCTGACTGGTCTGGATCTGACTGATAGTACATTATTTTTTGAATCAGATATCACACACCTGACTCAAAAAATATGAGTCAATGATTTGGTCTCGTGAATCAGGGACAATTTCACCGATTCAAATGGATCCGAGTCATGGCTTAGGTCGGTGTAAGACTGCGAGTCATATTTGACTCGAAATACAAAAAAAACGATCTGATATCTTATTGGAGCCGAGGCAGAGGCCGAGTCAGATTCAGACGCCGAGTCAGTAATTTATTGGTTATAACTTGGATTTGTAGCCAAGCCAAGAGAAAGATAAAAAATCTGTGGTGTTATGAATTTAGGATCGATGACAAACCGAAACTAAGTTTCTGTCCAAATAATAACAAACTGAAATTCAGTTTTTCTATCAAGTTGTTTTTTCTATAAAATATAGGGAGAAATGGAAATGATGGACATATCGAAAAGATAAACAGGTCCCTTAGAGCAACTGCAGTGGTACGAGTATAACCAAAGATCAAAGACAAAAAAAAAACGACCGAATTTGAGTTTAGTCCGTAGTGTGACGCTACGGTAGAAGACTAAATTTGGTGGAGCGTAGATTATACGTTCCCCCGATGGGGCAGAGATATAAAGCATAATCTAAAGTTAAGTTTTCAAACTATGAAAATTTGTGAAAACAAATATAGTCTGGGATTTGGTTTTGGTCCGGATTTTAATCGATCATTTGTCCCGCTGTGTCTCGTTTTTTGACCAAATATTTGGTTATACTCGCCTACTGTGATTGCTCTATGGATACTTTGTAGAAGTTAAGTTTTCACACTACGAAAACTCAGCTTCATTAAGCCAAGCCTAGCCAAAATCTAAAGAACTTTTTTGTTATAGCAGTTGCGCTTAACTATAATCTAACAATGGCCAACAAAGAAAAAAAATCTCCATGCCACAATACTTGCTCTAACAAATTAAAAAAATACATACTTCTATTCTTTTCAAAAAAAAAATGATGGCAATATTTTTTGATATTAAAAAGAAAATCTATGACTATTATACAGGAACTACCCTTAGCAACAGTGCGGAATAGTAAATGAAGCTGTAAAATTCGGAAACCCAACTTTGTTCTTGATTTTATAGCTTTGAAAATTAAGTGAGGGCAAAACAGTAAAAGTGAAGAAAAAAAAAGAGAGTCTAGGAATAATAGAGCGGGTCGCACTGAGAGGGTTTCATTTACGGCAAAATTGATTTTTGCAAGGGGAAGCACGTGCGGTGTACTGGTGAAGAAGAAAATAAATGGAGGAAATGAAGCCAAATGTATGCCGAGCTAGGTACGTCAATTTCTCTCTCCCACTAATAAAGCCCGGGTTGTTGGGTCTTGATTGAATTATTGAAATTTTATCTCGTATTCTATCTACTTTAGACCATTTTCATTTATATATGCATGCACCATGCTGTGCCTAGTGCCCACCACCAAGCTCAACTTGCGTGGTTGATTTGCAGTCTAGTTTGACTACAAAAAAAAAGAAAAAATATAGTGTTTAGTCATTTTTCCGAGTAGACGAGTAGTTGATTGAATTTACTTTCCCCTGTCCAGTTCTAATTAAGATAAGGTGTTCAATTTGTGTGGAGGAAAACTGGGATGTAAATTACAAGATTATTGATCCATCACTAACTGAATCTAGAAAGTTCATTTCTTAGTTAGAATCATGTTTCTTCAAAGACTACTTCTAATCTTTCTCTTCTGCTTGTTAAGATTAGTATCGCCAATCACTGCTTTCGGCCAGACAAAGAAAGATTGCCAAGCCAAATGCGGCAATGTTAGCATTCCGTACCCATTCGGAATTACTCCGGGAGGTAAGGATGATCCGCGAGGAGCAGGAGGATGCTCAATCCATGGAATCGGGTATGGCTACAACATTTACTGCAATACTTCTTTTAGCCCTCCAAAGCCCTTCATTGGCATAGGTAATCTTGAAATATTAGGCATAACAGAGACCGAAATTCGCATAAAGAACATGGTAGCTAGCTTATGTTACAATAGTCTTGGTGAATTCGAACAAAATGTACCCACTGTCTCCACAAGTTTGTTTGGGACTCCGTTTACGTTCTCAGACACAAAGAACAGATTATTTGGGATAGGGTGTGGACATTCAGGGGTTTACTCTGGTTACAATCTGCTTAAAAAGCAATTTAACAGTGCATGTAATTCAATCTGTAACAAAATGGAAGAGGTAAAAGAAGGGTCTTGCGACGGCATTGGTTGTTGCCAGTTTGCCATCGCCAAGGGGTTAAAAGAGATTCAGACTAGTTTTTCATGGAAAGTTAATCCTAATGACACAAGCTTCTTATCCTATAACCCTTGCAGTTCAACATTTGTGGCTGATTATGAGCAGTTCAGATTCAATTCATCAGATCTTTTGTCCACGCCTAGAGGCAGTGACATTCCTATGGTTCTTGATTGGGCAATTGGGAATAAGACATGCGAAGAAGCAAGAAAAGATTTGGCAACTTTTGCGTGCCAGGTAAACACTAAGTGTACCAATTTAAACAATAATGCCGGGTATCTCTGCACTTGCTCTAATGGCTACACAGGTAACCCTTATCTCAGTCATACCTTAGGCGGAGGCTGCACCAAAATGAATGCTGCAAAATTTCCGATAGTACCAGTTGCTCTAGGTACATTTGAACCTTTTTGTTGCATGATAATATTAGTATCAGACCTCAGTTATGTTGTGTGAGGTGTGATGTTATGTTGTGAAAGGCGAGCTATGCGCCCATGGCGCATGAGTCGTGCAGGGGGGGACCTAGCTAATAAAACACCAAAGGCGCAAAAATGTGAGTCATTATATTTTTAATTTTTTTCCAGGCCCTTCGCTTCGCCTCGCCTAGCGCCTCACACAACATAGGCGTGACGCTAGGCGAGGCAATCACACTATGAATTGTGCGCCTTGGGTGTTTTTGTGGGTGCCTCGCTTGCCTTTGACAATGTACCATCAGTAATCTATATGCTTAGCTATATTTTCCTTGTTTCTTGCATCAAATTAGACTCCAGTCTTTTATATGGTACAGCTACATGAGGCACATAATACCTACACTCATATTGTAAATCCCTGCAGGTATCAGTTTGGGGCTCTTGTTTTTATTTGCAAGCTGTTGGTTATACTACTTGTTCCGGAGGAGAAAGAAATTAATCAAGCAGAGAGAACAATTCTATCAGCAAAATGGTGGTTTGCTATTAAAACAACAATTAGTGTTAAACGAAGGTGGTGTAGAAACATCAAAGATCTTTACAGAAAAAGAGCTAAGATTGGCCACTAACAATTTCGATGAGAGTCTGGTCCTTGGTCGAGGTGGTTATGGAACAGTTTACAAGGGAACATTATCTGACGAACGTATAGTTGCAATTAAGAAGTCGAAAATAGCTGATCCTAATCAAAATAAGCAATTTATAAATGAGGTTGCCATTTTGACTAAGATTCACCATCGAAACGTGGTGAAGCTCTTAGGGTGCTGTTTAGAGACTGAAGTTCCCTTGCTTTGTTATGAATACATATCTAATGGCACCCTCTTCCAACACATCCATTCCAACAGTGACGCGCCTTCCATTTCTTGGGGAAACCGGTTGAGGATTGCGGTGGAAATTGCAAATGCACTTTCTTATTTGCACTCGGCGGCTTCTATACCCATCATTCACAGAGATGTCAAGTCTGCCAACATTCTTTTAGATGAACACTACACCGCAAAAATTGCAGACTTTGGGGCATCAAGGTTGATTCCTCTGGACAAGAAAGAATTAGCCACAGTAGTACTGGGGACAAAAGGATATTTGGATCCGGAGTACTTCAATACGAGCCAATTGACAGAAAAGAGTGATGTATATAGCTTTGGTGTGGTTCTAGTAGAACTCCTGACAGCAAAGAAGCCCATTTTTTCCGAGGGGTCTGGAGACTCTGGACCTCATATAAATCTTGCTGCGCATTTCATTTTGTTGATGGAAGAAGACAATCTGTTCGAACTTGTTGAGGATCGAGTAGTAAATGAAGGGCCACTAGAACAAATTGTAGCAGTTGCCGAGCTTGCCAGGAGATGCCTTAAGTTGAAGGGTGCAGAAAGGCCAACAATGCGACAGGTTACAACAGAATTGGAGAATTTGAGAGGGGTAGAGTCTCTAGAGACACAGGAATGCCTTGTCACACCCGCCACTGCTGTTGATCCTGAAGAATATAGTTTCGGTACAGTTACAACAGGTTCAATGAACATTCCTAGATGATTCTGTGATTTATCCATCTTGATTGGTTTTGTGACAATAACTCGTGTTTCACAGCAAATACTTGAATGTTTTTGTGACTCCTCGGCACAATGTTGTCAATATCAATCTTTCTTTTGGAAAACTATCATCATTTATTCCGCCAATCACTCAATCATATAACCCAAAGTAGACGCTTATAACAAAATCCAAAAGTGTAATTCACATATATAAGATTTGAATTGAAATAATCCCACTAATTAGTAAATTCCATTAGCACCTTAGGTTACCCCCCGGTGGCACTCCAAGTTGAGTACAATAACTCGTATAGTAACCGACCCTAGCATCAACTGTAGCCGAATTAGCCCCATTACATTCGATGGCGCCACTGATCGCACGGATTGTTTCACCAAAACCTTTGCCAGAAGTTATTATTGAATGGACATTATTCATCCAAAACCACAAGGCCGTCTTGAATGAGATGATAGGATCTTTGGCAACTGTTTCAGGTTTGTTGAGGCCGTTGAAACCAATGCCTTTACCAGCAGCACCGTAATTGTAGTTCCATGTCAACATTACTGGTCCTCGACCATAGTATCCTTTACCGGGGGCACACGGATACTGCGCGTTTGAGTCATCACAGTAATCCCTGCTTGCACCATCTATTTCTTCTATGTAGCAAAAATCTGTGGCCAGAAGGATAGAAAAATCTTTTCAATTATGGAAATCCTAAATTCATGAATCATTTCTGAATCAAAATAGAAACAGTAAAAAGGTTTGTTAGAACAGCTTACGTCCAGTTTCATGAGTAACATGAGCAAAGAAGGCGGCAATTTCTTGTTTTTGATAGTTTCCTCCTTTACCAAACTGAGGGTATGATTTTACAGCATCAAGAAACGCCCCACGTGAATAGAAATCCTTCCCGGAGCAACTACTGCTGGCTTTACTAAGGATTCCATTGAAAAACGACGGTGTTACGATATCTGAAATGGAAAAATTCGTAGCCGGAGGAGGGATCACAGTGCAAGGACCTTGTTGACATCCAACGGCACAGGACTGGTTTGTGGTTTCGCAAATACCAAAACGACTACAACAGACGTTTGGTCCACAGCCGCAGTTCTGACCCATGATTTTCTGTGATAAAATTCCTAAGAGAATTCCGATGACTGAAACTAGATTCAACACACTAATAGTTGCCATGTTCTTTGATGGAGAAGAAAAATGTGTCGGTTGAACTTTCAATGGCAAAAAGTTGAAGGGTATTCAATAATTCACAAGTGGATCAGATTGATATTTATTTCCAAGTCCCACCAGTCTATCGATACACTCTATAAATCATGAGGTCACAAATCAATTCACTTGATTAAAAAAAAAAAAAAATTTACTACTTGGATTGACTTTTGACTAGTATAAAATAGAGGATCTCAAGTTTGTACCGATATAAAAATGATTCATGCACCACCGGAGAAAAAACCGACAAACAGCTTTACAGATTCACGGACCCTTCTGTTCTCCGCAGGGTTCCATCGGGACCACACCATTTTTTTTCGGAAAATGGGTCATTTGTTCAAATATTTTAAAACATGGTAAATGGGTAAAAATTATTATGAGTGACATGGACAAAAAAAAATAGTAAGGATGAAACTGGATTCATCCTAACTTAAACTTAAAAAATAGCAAAGATGAAACTGTATGCATCGTGATATAAATTAAAAATAAGAAAAAATATTTGAAAATGGGTAGGATGAAACTGTTTACATCCTGGCTATTTTTACATTTTTGTCCATTTAAACAGTATCAAAATCTAAATATCATTTTCATCCAGAAATTGTTGATTTTAGTCTTTTTAACCAATTTTCGAAAAAAAATTGTGAGTATGCGGATTTTTTTGGTTGTTTTTTGGTGGTCTACTAAGAATCATCCATACCAAAATATATGCAGAGATAAGTGCTTCCATTCATTTTGAAAGCAGTTCTAATGATAATTGCTCCTTTTTTTTTACTTTGCAGAGATGTAGGTGGCATCTAAGAATACTACTAGTGATTGAACAAGAGCAATCGTCACCGAAATCCCATCTTTTGCATCAACCCACCGATCAAGCCAACTCTTCATTTTTCCCTTATAGAAGGACAAGTGATTTTGTCCGTGCCTGTATCTTAAGTTTTGATTTCTTTTTGACTATCTTACCCCGCCAACAGAGTTAACAATTAACCATAGTTAGGTATTTGGCTGATTTTGTTTGTTTGTGTTGTTAGTTAATCTGTCTCCTTCGTGTCGTGGGTATTTTCTTCATCATCAATATTCATGGCGTATAGAAGAAAACAAGGGATACTAGGGTTTCAACTTTTAAAGAAGAAATCTTATATCAAAAACAAACACCAATACCACCACCCCGATGACAGTAGTAACTTCTTCTTCGTCTTTGAATTCTTTGGCTGCTCAAGCAATCAGGGTTTCTTTTGCACATCGCGATTCTTCACTTTCTTCTGCTTATGCCAAAACTACAAGGGATAAATCCTTCCCCACTAGACAGGATTCAAGATCCTATCAGTATACATCGATTGAAAGTATGAATGGGCCAAAAACCAAACCTCTGGAAGTTAATACAACAATAGGGGATCAGGTTCAACTATTGCAGTCTGATGACTGATGTCCATGAATATACAAGTGTAGTGGAGGTTAACTTTGTTGAGCCAGCTCGTGATAAACAAGGGTTTCAGCATACAACTGTGCTTGATAGGCTTGAAGCACGGCTTGTACATATGGAGAGGACATCCTGGTGTTTGTAGGTAAAAATGGTTTCTGCTGATTTCGTTAATTGCGGGTGTGCAGGTGAGAAACAGTTTAAACCCTAAACAATATACTGCAAGGGAGTACTTTTTATTCGAGAGATCAATCTGTACAAGTCCGGCCTAAACCAAGAAATGGCCGTTCCAGACTTGCTTCGGTCACAAAGTGGAGGAGAATGGGTTAATTTTGGGGAGGGAAGCAAGGAAAGTGGTGAGACCAGAATAGTTGATTCTGGAAGAGTAGTTGGGTTACTACGACTTGTTATCAGAAAAGTGAAAGAGCTAACAAGGTGAGCTCGCAAGTAAGTATTTCTGAGTGTTGTATCTCCCGTATGAACTTGTTGTTCAATGGAAATAGGTAAGACCTATTTATACAAGTCAGAGTAAAAACGTACCCTTGTCTCATTAAGGAGGGGGGAAAGTAAATGGGAGGAGGTGGTAACCGTATGCATGGAATTAATGTTCCATAAAGTGGTAAATGATTTAAGATTTTTTTTCAAAGTTTTCGTAGTAGTAATTAAAATTCGTTCTCTCAGACTTGTTAAGATTAATTTTAAAGGAATAAAATAGAGAGTTACTGGGTCTAGGATTCGGCCAAACTCATATCAATAGGTTCAATTATTCATTCTCAACAATTATCGCTCAACAAATAAAACAACATCGACTCTTATTTTTTCCAAAGTAGATCCTCAAAAAATTAATTGTATCCCCTAAGCATAGATTATCTAAACAAAGCATAACCTATCTAATTGACTCACAACTAATTTTATCGAATCATAAATCAATTCAAAATAATGCAAATGTCATATAGAAAAATTAAATAAAATTCACCCATGTGTAAAGTTTGGCTTCCTCCATCGACCCAATGTAGGGGTATAGCTACTCATATTGTAGACACTCTCAAAAAAAAATTTTATAGCTCAAATGATGCTTACAATAAAGAAAAGAAGAGAAAATACTATAAAACCGGGTATTTGCAACGGTTAATGACCACTACAAACTACCGTTACATCTTAAGCTTTTGTTACAGAAGAACTATATTTGGTAACTGTCGCAGAAAAACTGTCCTTCATGGACGAAACAGTGACCATTTTAAAACGACAGACCTACTTAGTCGTCTGTGTTCTTCTTCTTCTTTTTCTCTGCAGCAGCAGAGAAGTTGCTCTGCAACTCTCTATTCTTCTTCCCCCACCCTCGATCTCCGGCGTATCACCTCTATAATTCTTTATATACTTATTTGCACCGATAATAATCAATAATAACTCCACAGTAATCCTCTTTCCTTTAACGGAGATACACGGGAATACTTACCTTTCCATTCTTCTTCACGCGTTATTCTCACAAAGAAGGCGGCAATTTCTTGTTTTCGATAGTTTCCTCCTTTACCAAACTGAGGGTATGATTTTATAGCATCAAGAAACGCCCCATGTGAATAGAAATCCTTCCCGGAGCAACTACTGCTGGCTTTACTAAGGATCCCATTGAAAAAAACTGGTGTTACGATATCTGAAATGGAAAAATTCGTAGCCGGAGGAGGGATCACAGTGCAAGGACCTTGTTGACATCCAACGGCACAGGACTGGTTTGTGGTTTCGCAAATACCAAAACGACTACAACCGACGTTTGGTCCACAGCCGCAGTTCTGACCCGTGATTTTCTGTGATAAAATTCCTAGGAGAATTCCGATGACTGAAACTAGATTCCACACACTAATAGTTGCCATGTTCTTTGATGGAGAAGAAAAATGTATCGGTTGAACTTTCAATCGCAAAAAGTTGAAGGGTATCCAATAATTCACAAGTGGATCGGATTGATATTTATTTCCAAGTCCCACCAGTCTATCGATACACTCTATAAATCATGAGGTCACAAATCAATTCACTTGATTAAAAAAAAAAATTTACTACTTGGATTGACTTTTGACTAGTACAAAATATCTCTCTCTGATTTCTGATCGGAATTTTCTTTTCCCTCCCGCTTCTCGTCTGTCTTTTTTCTCCCAACGGCTCTTTAACGGTCCCCTTTGGCCAGAAAGTGGCCGGATGTTCTAACCTGGTTTCCTATGACGCTTCATTCAATCACTAATCCCTGTCAATGCAACTGCATACATCACAACCATCACAACTTGAGCTCTCGTCTCAATATTCCTAAGGAAAATTTTGAAATTACTCCATCGAATTCAAGGAAATCACAAGTCTCGCAAATCTCGTAAATCCAATAGAATGCTAACTTCTCAAGAATCTCACAGATATCAATTTCTTCTCAGCTCTATCTATGAGAATTACAGGAGATCCTCTAGCTAAATTGTCCTAAAGCTCACTGCTATTTCAGCTGCTACACGTTCCAACCCAATATTTGAGTCGCTCTCAATGTTATTGGCCCCTTCTGTAATGGTTGATCTCCTATCCCTCTCTCTGATATCTAACTATTATTTTGTGAATACCTTAGGATGCAGTTTTCAGGGCTTTTCTGGAGATCATTGGAGAAGGAAAATTCTTAAATCCTTGAGACTATTTTTGGCAGATCCGGTCAGGTCCTATGATGCCTGGAGCTTGTATGCTGCTATCTCTGATAGACTCCTTCATCTTTCTGGTGATGGTAAGATCTCTTTAGATTTCCTAAGTCTACCTTGTTTTCCCCTTTTGTTCTATTATAGAAGGGTAAACCGAACCTATACTTTCATATGGACAAACCCCTTTGTTCATCTAGACTCACCCATACATTTCTTTAACCTCTTGAAGTTAACTCAACAACACCTTATTAACCTCATCAAAACCGCCTATGAATATTTTCTCTCTCAATCTACCAGTTGCAGAAGAAAAAATACTCAATCAAGTCACACAATCATTCTCTTAAATACTAATTATCATACCCCTAGTTACATATCAATCAAAATAAACACAATCTACTTGCATACCATCGTTAGCCACAATTACAATTCACACCATCGGGACATATTCATTCTGAACCAGAAAATCTTCAAAAAGAAAGATATGTCTACCTGGTCTCCAAAATACAAACAATACCAAAACCAGATAAACACTTTACACAATTTTCCTTTCTCCAACAGTATCCACAATAGCAATGTCTATAATAATCATATAGGGAGCAACATTCAACCTAGGCACAGAATAATTACCTCTGGGTGTAGGAACTGGCAATACATAATCAGCAGGCACATCACTGGAAGCAGTAATTTCACCAGGGCCAAAGATGGCAAGGTCATAAGCTGCAACAGCCAATTGGTGCATCTTTGGTGCCAATTCTGAAGACAACTGGGGAGGGCTACTGCATCACTGGGAAGCCAGAGTCGATTGTTCTCACGGATTTTGGCCTTAATATCAGCAAGCACAGGTGCAGAGTAGAACCCCGGATTGGCACCACCACTCACTATCTGCTCTTCACTTACAAGAACAACACCCTCCCGTATGATGAATTGGCCTTTGTAAGGGTGCACAGCATAAACCACCCAACCCTCCTTAGATGCCTGGAGTTGAGGCATTTCAGAACTCAAAATCTTAGTGGTGGATTGGGCATGAATTGCATGAATTTTTTGCTTGTCATGTCTCACACCATCGGTTACTGGTTGCATGGCAGACAAAGCCTCTTCTCCATCATCCTCTATCTCTATCACCTACCATATCATACAATCATGGAAAATCAATTTAATACCATCTATGATACAAGAAATTCATCCAATTATAGATTGAAATTATACTATCAATACCCAGAAACCAAAACCTACCACAAGATCACCAAAAATTCTTACCTGCTTTCCATGCATTTCAAAATCATCAATCCTAGCCATTCTCTTGATTGGCTCTTCACCTTTGCTTCTAGTAGTGGACATTGCAGGTTGTTCAATATGATTCAAATAATCTATGTAGGCTTGATCTCGCTTAGTCATTGTTGCTTTCCATGGAATTGGTTTTGTGTGAATGGTAATTGGAAAAGGGAAGTTACAGAGTTGCTGAATAGGAAACCACAACTTCTTTCCTCCTTTATGGCGCTAAGAATGAGAAGCCAAACAGGTAGCACATCCTACCCATTCATAACCCCTCTTAGAGATCAGTTTTTGGAGATCTCGGAGAAACCTATACCTAGCCAACTCATGCAGAGACTTATAGAACGCAAACCCATTCTAGTGGCTAAGCAGGGGCGGCAGTGGAAAACTGGCATCAATTTGAAATTTGGTTCTCCTGTTCGAATCACCAGATCCATGGATCTGAAACCGTGTTCTGACCCGGAGCCACTCTCTCAAAATCTTCAGTGTAATGGGCCTCCATCAGCTCACAGAAGCCCAAACTACTTGGAAATTGAACTTCTCTTAAATTCTCTCATATTTGCTCACAACACCCAAAGACCGGCTAGATTAGTTTGGTATGGTTGGCACCCTCGAATCCTTGACTGCAACACGATGTACATATCAAACGCAAGGGCACACAACATGGTGGAACATGGGAAGTACAAATGCAACTGTAACAGGTATGGTTTAACCCCCAACTGCAGTCAGGTAAACTACAAAATCCATATAACCTGCATCGTCATCACTCTACAATCCAATTTATTAGAATCCTAAAGTATATCTCTTATACCACCTTCATGGGTACTTATATTAGATTGGCCTACTATATGATGCACATCTCACATCCCACACAAAATCTCAACCACCATTACCTAAAACAAACAAAATGGAATACTAGGCTCACCCTTGTCATAGGTCACTTATAGGACATAAATTACTATCTCACCTTTATTAAAACATGTAGTGAAATAAACTTAAACAAGAATCAAATCGCTCTGAAATTAGATATTAATAGTGTCCAAAGTACTCTTTATGCTTTCATTTATTACTTGTATTATGGATTTGGAATTGGTGTAGCTTTGTTTTACATGATTGGCTTCCTCAAATTACTAGTAGTACAAAGCCACACCAACCTCAACACTGGATAGACTTCTCTCAGCTGTCAAAATTGGATATATGACTGGCATCAACGTATACCAATGACTCTACTGAAATATTCCTCCATCTTAAATGTCTGCTGCAACAAAAAAACAAATTGTACTATCTGCAAAATGCCAAATTTCAATTCAAAATTCAAATTAAAGCTGTTCAAAATAATTATCAAAACCTGCCAAAACTTCAAACCATTCTCAATATAAGCATCTCCCACACTCACCCTCAAAACAATACCAATCTCCTCATTTTAATGGCCTCATCCTTAGGAACCAAAAACTCTGAAAGTATTGAAATACTTGTAAAACAAATTAACTCTTCTTTAAACATTCCAGAGGACTTATTCCCAAAAGTCTTTGTTAACAAGGCTAACACTCTTCCAAAGAAGACGGTTGACTGGAAATGGGTCTATATTGGGAGATTGTGTTGTATAATCTCCTTTGAAAAAAGAGAAATCTCAAGATTCATCAACAAAAACTGGGAATTACATAGAAATGCTGAAATCTCCATATGGAGAAAAAGAAGAAATTACTACCAAATCAGATTAACTAGTAATGAAGATTATAATGTTTTCAGGAAAGGGGGAACAAGAGGAATTTTTGACAAGTTAATTGTCTTAACTGAGATACCAGAAGCTAGAACAGATTTCATAGATGAAGCCAACTTCTACAAAGTATGTATTTGGGCTCTGGTCAAAAGAATCCCAACACATATAATACCTGATATAAGAAACTTGATTAGACCTGCAGGAATTTATCAAGGATCCAGAAAAGATTATGGTAGAGATGATGATGAGAAGAATCTGGAAGTTCAAAACACTATTGATGTTACTAAAGCCGTTAAGTATGGCATTGATGCTTTTGAAGATGAAAATACTTCTCATTGGCTTGAGTTAGCCTATGCCTTGAATGGTATTGCCTTTTGTAAAATATGCAGAACTCTTGATCATCCTGGTCCTTTGTGTACTAAAGATAAAGGCAAAACTCAACCAACTTCAACTAATAAGTATAATTATAAATCTCGTATCATTTTCCCTTCTACTCCCACCACCCCCTCTTCTTCTAACAAAAATATCCTCTACCAACTAGCCCCAAAAAAAACCAGTCATCCTCTTTCACACAGATATAGCTGGAGAAGAAGAATTTGCTTTTAGAAATCACAGTGAAGAACTGGATGGACCTATCCAACAACTTATTTTTCAAGCTGGTCTAGACAAACCTATCCAAGGAAACATCCCAACCACTAATCTTGAAGCCTTAGATAGTTAGAAAAAACACAAGAAGCTGCTAGAGAATCACAGAAGAAAAAATTCTCAAGAAACTAAGAAAACAAACATCAAAACTACTGCTAGAAAGTGCTTCACCAAGGTATATATCTCTCCAGAAATAGAGGATAATTTATATCCCTCAAACATCTTCTTAAAAACCAACAACACTCCCCAATACCAAATCACTGATACTGAACTTCAAAACCCCACTTCTCTAGCTGACATACAACAAATGATGATGGAAGATCATAAAAAACAGAAAAAGCTCTTATGGGAAAAAAGAAGAGGTGAACTGAACTTGAAAGCCGTCGATGCTGAACATCACCCCCATCTAGTTGATCCAAAATGGAAGATATTCAGTTTATCTAGTCAGTCTGAATTTCAAGAGTTGCAATGGAATGAACATCAAGCAGCAAAGAGGAGTAGCACTCAACATTCCCCAATGGATGAGGAGCATCTATCTAACGATACTATTAGTAATCTGATGGGAGATACAACATCTGAAGCATACCAGGTAATACACAACAAACTCAAAATTGAATTCAAATTTACTATCTTTCAAATAAAGAGGAATGACTTCTGGGAGGTAGAAAATTACAAAGCTAGGACATCTACCTTAAGTCTAGGATACAAAATAACTATGTTCACCTACCCTATTATATCATACTTCTGGAAATTTTACTCAATCATTGCTTGGAACTGTCAAGGATTAGGACATCTGACACCATTAGACACCTAGACAGCATGCTAAACAAATATCAACCTGAGATAATCTTTCTTTCTGAAACCAAACAATAGTCTAGAAACATAAATAAAATCTTAGGAAATATAGGAATCACTAACTTCTGGTTTGTTGAGCCAAAAGGAAAAGCCAAAACTGTTGGAGGCCTTGTTCTTGCCTGGAAAACAAATTTAGATGTCACTATTGAAAACTTCTTTGACCATCACATTAATGCTATTATTAAACCTTTGCATGGAGATCCTTGGCTTTTTACTGGTTATTATGGCATCCCATTTACTACTAATGATAAACTTCACTCATGGAACATGATTGAAAATACTTTTGCTACTAACATTCTACCTTGGTTGATCATGGGGGATTGCAACTTTGTTATTCATGAACATGAGAAATTTAGTCAGCACCTGATTAATCAAACTGAAGCTAATATCTTCCTAAGCAAGATTGAAGAAGCTAACCTCACTGATCTGAGCTATACTGAGTGCCCTTTCACCTGGACAAACAACTGGTCTTCATCTCACTAAAAGATTAGACAGAGGACTGGCAAATGAAGCTTGTATGGACAACCACCCCAATACCACCATCTCAAATCTCACTTCCATAGTCTTTGATCATAAACCAATCATCCTCAATACCAACCCAAATTGGAAACATGGTCAAATTCCCTTCAGATTCTTTGGTCCTTGGCTCAATCAAGAAGATTGTAAGACAATCGTAGCTGAATGCTGGAAGATTAATCATAAAGGGTCTTTAGCCATAAAAATTGTAAGGAAATTAAGAGATATTAAAGTCAGGATGAAGAAATGGAACAAAGAGGTATATGGAAACATTAAGACTAATCTGTAAAAAAGTATACAACATCTGGATTGGCTAACCAAAACTCATTTCATCCATATTAGAGGAGCTGATCTCAAGACTGCAAGGCTGCAAGCTGACCACTGGCATCATGTTCAAGAAACTTTTTGGAATACTAAAAGCAGAGATCAACACATCAAACTGGGGGATAGAAATACAGGGTACTTTCATATTGCTGCCAAGAAAAGATATAGAAGAAAAAGGATTGATTCCATCCAAGTAGAGGATGGTTTTTGGATACATGATAATGCTGGTATCACCAGAACTTTCACAAATCACTTTGCCAATATGGCCACTGCTGAGCCTATTCACATAAAACCTTTCATCCTTCAGTTAATACCCACAACCATTACTGAACAGGAAAACCAAAATCTCATCAAAACTCCCGAACCTCTGGAAATCAAAAATATACGCTTTAGTATGGATGGAAATAAATCCCCAGGTCCCAATGGTTTTCCCCCAAACTTCTTCCAAGCCAATTGGGATATTGTGGGAGAAGACATTACTCACATGGTACACAATTTCTTCACATCTGGTAATATTCATAAGGAGATGAACTCAACTTTCATATCTCTCATCCCCAAGACTGAGAAACCTACCACACCAACTCAATTCAGACCAATCTCCCTATGTAATACACCCTATAAAATCATCTCTAAACTTATGGACCAGAGACTAAAACCTCTTCTACCCAATCTAATTTCCCCTTTTCAATCTGCCTTTATCCATGGAAGACAAATCTTTGATAATATAGCCATAGCCCATGAAATCATACATCATATGAACACCAGAAGGGGAAAGAAAGGAGATAATGGTCTAATGGGCATAAAGATAGACATGTCCAAAGCCTTTGACAGAGTTAACTGTGATTTTCTCCTTCAAGTTCTTTCTCAAATGGGGTTCATCCCCTTTTGGTGCAACCTAATTCATCAATGCATATCCACCACTAGCATGGTTGTTCTTGTCAATGGCTCTCCAGGAAAGTTCTTCAAACCTTCTAGGGGTCTAAGACAAGGGGATCCCTTATCTCCATATCTTTTCCTCTTCTGCATGGAAGCTCTCTCTAGATATTTGAAACATCCTGAGACCCAACAACAACTCCATGGAGTCAAACTTTGTAAGGATACTCCAGCTATAAATCACCTTCTCTTTGCTGATGACTGCATGATTTTCTGCAAAGCTAATATTCAGGACTGCAACAACCTCATTCACATCTTTGAGGAATTTGGAAATTCTTCAGGACAACTTATAAATTTCTCAAAATCTGGCATATTCTTCAGCAAGAACACTGATCCTGTGTTAGCTGACACTATAAGTAATACTATAAAGGTTCAAAGGATTAGCACAACTGATAAATACCTTGGATCCCCTCTTTTCACTAACAGGAGTAAAATCCAAGCTTTCAAGCCATGTGTTGACAAACTCAAATCCAGATTTGTTGGGTGGAAGAAAAATCTCACAAATGCTGGAAAGATGCCACTGATTCAATCTGTAACCTCTTCTACTAGCATCTATCATATGAACTGCTTCAAAATCCCAAAGGCTACATGCAAGGAGATAAATACTATCCAAAGAGACTTCTTCTGGAACAAAGAACATGATAAATCTAAAGGAGTATACTACTTTTCTTGGGATGCTTTTAACAAACCAAAAGAGATGGGAGGGCTTGGCTTCAAGAATATGGAAATATTTAACATGGCTATGCTTTCCAAAATTGCTTGGAGGATAATATCTGAACCAAATTCTCTATGGGGATCCACCATGAAGGCTACTCATTACCCCAACATTGAAGTTATAAGATTAGACACCAAACCAAAAACTACAGACTCTTGGATCTGGAAAGGAATTCTTGAAGGAATTGCTATGCTTCAACAACATTACATCTGGAAGGTGGGCAATGGTTTGAAAATTCACATCTGGAATGATAGATGGATTTACAACTATTCTGGTAGACTCATAAAACTAACCCTTTGTACTGAGAATCTCAACACGGTCAATCAACTTCTCAACACCTATGGGGACTGGGACATCAATATTCTAAACCAGTGGTTCACACCTGAAATACAAAACCTCATTCTCCAAACACCTCATTATCATACTGAACATGATAAAGTTGAATGGCCTTTAACCCCCAACAAAAATTTCTCTGTCAAATCCCTTTATGACAAGCAGATTCAAGACAAGTATGATATGGATATTCAAATTGCTCCTTGGAGTAAAATTTGGGGGATTGACACCAATCCTGCTATCCAACTATTCATCTGGAAATGTGCTCACAGTATTCTCCCCACCAATGCAAATACTGCCAACATACTAAGTTACATTGATCCTATATGCTCTTTATGCCAGAATGGTGTGGAAGATATAACACATGTTCTTCTCTCCTTCCCTGCTGCTTCTGAAGTCTGGAAAAAGTTGTTTGGAAAACACCACAACCTCTTCTCCAATTTTCATTCCTTTTGTGATTGGCCTAACTCCTGGTTCTATGCTGATAACTGCAATGATAGATGGAATGCAACTTATGCTACCATATGCTGGTTCATATGGAAAACTAGATGCGGCTGGGTCTTCAGAAGGATTAAACCATCTGCTATAGTCACTGCTCAGGACATTACCCAACACCTTTACAGTCACTCCAGGATCCATCACAAACCGGGGCATATCATGAATAATCTGTATTTAAAGTCCTATATTTGCACCTATCCTCAAGGGAATCTTATCCAAAATAGACACATATCTGATAAATTTGGAATCACTATGAGCATGCATGTTGATCCAGCTGATCTATATCAGGATACTAGTGATGTAGAATATTATACTAACTACTCTCTTGTTGCTATGTTTTACTCAGGGCAATGCTTGGGAATCAGAAACTACAAAGACTATACCACTGGATACGGCAGAGCAGAGCGGTCAAGCAGATGAGCTCAACTAGCTCTCACATGGGGAAAAACAATGCAGCAAGCTAACATCAACTTTGCTGCTAAATCAGAAGATACTCTACAAGCCATCCAAACTCAATACCTATGGGAAGTCCAACAAAGATTCAAAGGAAAATGCACACCTCAGACAGGCAACACCACCAAAAGCCATCACATTATTTTTGTTTTAGGGAAGCTCTCGTGATTTACTAATCAACAAAACTATGCTGCTCCTAACTTAGCTAGGCTATCCAGACAGTCGTCCCTCTTCACAGACTCCATATGTAGAGGATAGAACTTATCTATTATCATGCATGCTTTACGTATTCCTCCAAATCATTATGATATGAATTCTTGTAATAACTCTAGTTTTTGTTTACGAACTGATCATAGTGCTAGTGTTAGCACGGGAGCCACAGCGGTTGTAACCGGGACTGGGTATGCTGTTTAGTTACCGCTGATCACCCTTGTTTTTCGTATAAAAAAAGTTTGTACCAATATAAAAATGATTCATGGACCACCGGAGGAAAAACCGACTAAACATCTTTACAGATTCATGGACCCTTCTGTTATCCGCAGGGTTCCATCAGGACCACACCAATTTTTTTCGGAAAATGGGTCATTTGTCCAAAAAAATTTAAAAAATGGTTCAAATGGACGGGTAAAAATTATATGGGTGAAATGGACACAAAAAAAAATAGCTAGGATGAAACTGGATTCATCCTAACTTAAACTTAAAAAATAGCAAGGATGAAACTGGATTTATCCTAATTTAAACTTAAAAAATAGCAAAGATGAAACTGGATTCATCCTAACTTAAAATTAAAATATAGCAAGGATGAAACTGGATGCATCGTGATATAAATTAAAAATAAGAAAAAATATTTGAAAATGGGTAGGATGAAACTGTTTACATCCTGGCTATTTTTACATTTTTTTTCCATTTAAACAGTATCAAAATCTAAATATCATTTTCATCCAGAAATTGTTGATTTTAGTCTTTTTAACCAATTTTCTGAAAAAAATTTGTGAGTATGCGGATTTTTTTGGTTGTTTTTTGGTGGTCTACTAAGAATCATCCATACCAAAATATATGCAGAGATAAGTGCTTCCATTCATTTTGAAAGCAGTTCTAATGATAATTGCTCCATTTTTTTTCACTTTGCAGAGATTTAGGTGGCATCTAAGACTACTACTAGTGATTGAACAAGAGCAATCATCACCGAAATCCCATATTTTGCGTCAACCCACCGATCCAGCAAACTCTTCATTTTTCTCTTATAGAAGGACAAGTGATTCTGTCCGTGCATGTATCTTAAGTTTTGATTTCTTTTTGACTATCTTACCCCGCCAGCAGAGTTAATAATTAACCATAGTTAGGTATTTGGCTGATTTTTTTTGTTTGTGTTGTTAGTTAATCTGTCTCCTTCGTGTCGTGGGTATTTTCTTCATCATCAATATTCATGGCGTATAGAAGAAAACAAGGGATACTAGGGTTTCAACTTTTAAAGAAGAAATCTTATATCAAAAAAAAAACACCAATACCACCACCCCGATGACAACCGTAACTTCTTATTCGTCTTTGAATTCTTTGGCTGCTCAAGCAATCAGGGTTTCTTCTGTACATCACGATTCTTCACTTTCTTCTGCTTATGCCAAAACTACAAGGGCTAAATCCTTCCCCACTAGACAGGATTCAAGATCCTATCAGTATACATCGATTGAAAGTATGAATGGGCCAAAAACCAAACCTCTGGAAGTTAATACAACAGTAGGGGATCAGGTTCAACTATTGCAGTCAGATGACTGATGTCCATGAATATACAAGTGTAGTAGAGGTTAACTTTGTTCAGCCAGCTCGTGATAAACAAGGGTTTGAGCGTACAACTGTGCTTGCTAGGCTTGAAGCACGGCTTGTATAGATGCAGAGGACATCCTGGTGTTTGTAGGTGAAAATGGTTTCTGCTGATTTTGGTAATTGCGGGTGTGCAGGTGAGAAATAATTTAAACCCTAAACAATGTACTGCAAGGGAGTACTTTAGATTCGAGAGATCAATCTGTACAAGTCCGGCCTAAACAAAAAAATGGCCATTCCAGACTTGCTTCGGTCACAAAGTGGAGGAGAATGGGTTGGTTTTGGGGAGGGAAGCAAGGAAAGTAGTAAGACCAGAATAGTTGATTCTGGAAGAGTAGTTGGGTTACTATGACTTGTTATCAGAAAAGTGAGAGAGCAAACAAGGTGAGCTCGCAAGTAAGTATTTCTGAGTGTTGTATCTCCTGTATGAACTTGTTATTCAATGTAAATAGGTAAGACCTATTTATACAAGTCGGAGTAAAAAAGTACCCTTGTCTCATTAAGGAGTGGGGAAGTAAATGGGAGGAGGTTGTAACCGTATGCATGGAATTGATGTTCCATAAAGTGGTTAACGCATGAAACTGGTTTTCATGAAACTGCTAACGTTATGGAATTGATGTCCCATAAAATTATTAACGCATGTGCTTTATGTCTCATGAACGTTTCACACATAACTTCCCGTATTTACTAACCGCCTCACCCTTATGACACTTCCTTAGGATGGGCGTAGTGTACGCCGCACACTGTAAACCGCCAAACCAATACCCAAAGAGGATCCCCCAGTTTGTGTTGATATCTCGAATGTTTTTGGAAAACATGTAGCATGGTGTTGTGGCTTGGAAAGTCAATCTCGGGAGACTTGCTAGCCTGGTGACATTCGACGGTCGAGATTTTGCATCTTGAGAGGATGGGTAACCGTTGATCGTTGTACGCCTTCGTTTTGGTAGACGCGTAGTGAGGGCCAACGTGGTGGCGCGGATAGGTTGGCATGGCATGGTTTGGCGTGGCCAAACTTATATTTTCGGGGCAAAGGTTACCATGTGTCGTCTGGTAACCTTGGATGGCTAGGATTTGCTCCTGGGATTGAAGGGAAACTGTTGATTGTTGCACGCCTTCGTTTTTGGTGGCCGAGTAGGAAAAGACAATAAGTTGGCGCGGCTAGGGTGTGGTTAGGCTTGGCATGTGCGTCCAAGGGTTCGCCTTGGGCGTGGCTAGATTTGGCTAGGTACGATTTTGGCTTGGCATGTGGGGCCAAGGGTTTTCCATGGGCGTATGGCGTGGCTAGGGCCAATGCAAGGGCGTTTGGCTTGGCATGATGTGACTAGCATGGCTAGGGCCAAGGCAAAGTGTGTTTGGCATGGCGCGGCTAGCTTGGCTAGGTTTGGTTTGGCTTGGCATGTGGGGCCAAGGGTTTTCCATAGGCGCATGGCGTGACTAGCTTTGGCTAGGTGCGGGTTTGGCTTGGCATGTGGAGCCAAGGGTTTTCCATATACGTATGGCGTGACTAGCTTGGGCTAGATGCGGTTTTGGCTTGGCGCGTGGGTCCAAGGGCTTTCCATAGACGCGCATGGCATGGCTAGCTTGGTATAGGTGCGTGAGCAAGCTAGGTTTTTGGGGCAAAGGTCGTTTGGTAACCTTAGACGCCCGGGATTTGCTCCTGGGATTGAAAGGCAGTCGTTGATTGTTGCACGCCTTCGTTTTGATAGCCGCGTAATGAAGGCCAGCATGGTCGCGTGGCATGAGGCCATGGTGAGGTGCATTTGGCATGGCGTAGTAGGTGTGGCTGGCATGATTTTCCATTGGCACGGAGGTGCGACTAACATGGTTTCCATGCCTTGGCGCGGTTGATGTGTCTGGCATGATTTGTCATTGGAACAGAGGTGCGGCTAGCATGGTTGGCATGCTTTGGCGCGGTCGGCGTGCCTGGCATGATTTGCCATTGGCACACGTAGGAATTAGGGTTTGGCTTGTCGTAACCCTAATTTGAAAAAGATAGCCCGGTAATTATTTAGAGACACATTAAAGATTTCAGTAAATGTGCCTAGTAAATGCTTGTTACTTTAAATGTCGTGACATCAGTGTCTGCTAGTGTTTAGTGTTTTACGATTTTAACCCTAAGCTAAAAATCACCATCAACACATGGTCAGTTCCTTTTCTTTTCACATTATTCTTTTCTCATTATTCACGGAAGTTTTTGATTTCTTAGTGATTCTTAAATATCTATCTTGTTACATCCAGGACCACACTCTGTAATAAGTTGGATACTCATGTCGACGTTCTTCTCCTCCAAGTACTTCTCAAATCCAGAGCTGGTCACGTCAACAACCTCCGGCAGTCTTCCCGGTCATGACGACCTAAAACAAAATCCTTCTCCAATATCGACAGCAGCAACACTTCTTTCAAACCAAATCTCACCCAGAAAACTCCAAGCTAATGACACGGACACCAATCGTCGCAGCAACCACTTGAACACACACCGAACCAAAGAAATCATTCAATATCTCCACTACTTCTTACCGTAGTGGATTAAAGAATGTGTAATTTTTTTCTTTATCGTCAATGAAGAAAACAACACTTATCAATACATTCATTTTTGAGAAATTATAAGATATACACAATATGGTTTTCCTTGTCTTTTTTTTTTTTTCTCAACAACAAGCTATTGATAACAATGTGGAAACATCACTACCAAAGCAGTCGTCACAGGAAAAAAAACAAAACGAAACTGTGAATTGAGCTTATTGTAACTTGTTATAGTCGGGGTTTTTGGTTGGTGAAAGACAGCAATGTCTTTCGTTAATCACGTAAGGAAATGAAAATATCATTATTATTATTTTCTTAAATAATTTTTATTGAACAGAAACCAAGTTTCCCAATAAAAATAATCAGCTTGGAAGCCGGCATGTCGCATAAAATAAATTGGGTAGACAATAAAAAGCCGTTTCCATCTCTTCTTCCCGGTTATGCTTCATTATTTGAGGTAGGTATTGATTGGATACTTCGATAACTTACGTAAGTGTTGTAGTTCAATTTTGGGAAGGCGAAGATTAGAATAAAAGGAACAACGAGGAATAAGTGAAGAGACATGGTTAATGTACCAGATTATAAGAAAAATACCAGCCATTTACTTGAATGGAACTGTTACAGGTTTGGCTGATGCACTAACCAACATGTTAAGTGTTAATAATGATATTTAAGTGTGATTCCAATAATGATTTACCTCCAACATGAGAGACAATTCAGAAAGTATCGATGGCTAGATTAAGTGATTAAACATAATAGGCTACACTCACATACAATTGATATATATAGATAGGGCAGTGTCCCACTTGAATGCAAACTGGATTTTCCCAGACATAAAACACACCAAATAGGCACCCAATAAATAAAAGTTTGGGAGTAAAACAGAAATCAAAAATTCATTCAGGGACGGCTTAAATTCAGAGATTTTACTTCATTTTTACCCCTATCTTATTAAAAACCAATAAACTGTAAAGCAACACATACTTGATATCATCATAATCAATCACATGATAAAACTAGAATATTAAATTTTGGTCACCTAGAATCGAATTCCCATTCGTAGCGTTCAAATCTCTTAGCTAATACATTATGAATCCAAAGGATGAGAAGAAGAAAATGAGAGGAAGAACGAAGGAGAAAAGAGAAGAAAAAGTGATTACTTTACCCGAACCACCTTAAAGGACTTAAACGTAATTTCACAACGATTCACCGGCTACCAGGTTTGACCGAATTAACCATGTCTGTCAAACAGAGATGACTGAAACTCAGCCTGGTTACAATGAAAAACTCAAATCTTTGGATTTGTGTGAGGATTGCTCTGTTAGTACTTTTGAATAAGTCTTTACTAGAATAAGTCTAATCTGTTAGTAGTCAGTAGTGCTTCCTAGTTTGTCGCCATTACTTGGTAGTGTGCCGTTGTTTCTGTTTTGCACGTTTCTTAGTATTCTTGCATCTATAAATAGGTGTTTGTTTTTCCTGAAACTGTATTGAAGATTAAGCAATAAATAGTATATCTTCTTCTTCATTCTATGTGTACAGATTTGGTTCTTCAATATCCAAAATCTGGTATCAGAGCCTGGTGCTCATAAACTGTTTGTTTTTGTTTCTGAGTGAGTGTTTCTTTTTATTGTTGTGAGAGTGATAGTGGAGTAACTATTAGTAATGGCGTCTGAAACTTTTGTGCAACCTGCAATTCCTCGTTTTGATGGTCACTATGATCATTGGAGCATGTTGATGGAAAATTTTATAAGATCCAAGGAGTATTGGTATCTTATAGAGGATGGTGTTAATGAACCAGTCAATAGGGTTGCGTTACTAGCTCTGACTCCTGAAAACAAGTCAAAGTTGGATAAAGAAAGGTTACAGGATTTGAAGGTGAAGAACTATTTGTTCCAAGCTATTGATAGGACAATCTTGGAAACAATCCTGGACAGGAGTTCTTCCAAAGCAATCTGGGATTCGATGAAGAAAAAGTATCAAGGAACAGGAAAAGTTAAGAGAGCTTACTTACAAGCGTTAAGGTCGGACTGGGAAGTTTTGAGAATGCAAGTAGGTGAATCCGTTTCTGATTACTTGGCTAGGACGATGTCAATCGCAAATAAGATGCGAAGCCATGGTGAAAAGATGGGAGACGTTGTTATCATCGAGAAGGTGCTGAGATCCATGACGTCGAAGTTCGATTATGTTGTGTGTTCAATTGAAGAGTCAAAAGATATTGATACTCTTTCAATTGATGAGCTAACAAGTTCGTTGATGATTCATGAGCAAAGAATTAATCAACATGAGGTGGTCGAACAAGCATTGCAGCTGCAACACTCCAACAAAGGAAGTCCTTCAAAGAAGAGGGACAAAGGAAAGAAACATGGTGATGGCGATCATGAGGAAAAAGGGAACAACAGCAAGGCAGATCAACCTTTTGACAAATCAAAAGTACGATGCCGTCGATGTAAGAGGTATGGTCACTTTAAAGTTGATTGTCGAGTTAATTTATCTAAGAAGAATGGTGAAAGGTCGAATTTTGCAGAAAAAGATGATGACACAGAAATAAGTTTGTTAATGGCATGTCATCACCAAGAGGAGATTGACCATCGAAATGATATGTGGTACTTGGATACAGGCTCAAGTAACCACATGTCTGGAGATGAATCTCTTTTTTGTGATTTGGATGAAACGTTTCAAAGTACTGTGAAGTTTGGAGACAATTCTACTATTGCTGTGAAGGGCATGGGAGACATCAAATTTGCAGCCAAAAACAACACTGAGCATGTCATCTCAAATGTATTTTTCGTTCCTGGTTTGAAGAGCAATCTACTGAGTGTGGGACAACTTCTGGAAAAGGGTTATGAAATCAACCTTAAGGATGGAGTCTGCTGCATTGAAGACCCGAATAGAGGTTTGATTGCCAAGGTACAAATGACTCGAAATCGCATGTTTCCATTGTTTCTGAGACATAATGCTCTTCCTTGTTTTTCTAGTATAGTGAAAGATCCATCGTGGTTATGGCATCTTCGCTATGGACATCTAAATTTCAAGGGTTTGAGGCTTCTACATCAAAGAGAGATGGTGAAGGGTTTACCTCAAATTAATTTGCAAGAACAGTTGTGTGAAGGTTGTGTTGTTGGTAAACAACACAGAGATTCATTCCCTAAGGCAAGTAAATGGCGAGCTAAGAAGGCGCTGGAGTTAGTTCATACCGATATATGTGGGCCAATCACACCACTCTCAAACGGTAACAAGCGGTATCTTATTACCTTTATTGATGATTTCAGTCGCAAAACTTGGGTTTATTTTTTGAGTGCAAAATCTGAAGCTTTTTCTGTATTCAAAGAATTTAAGGTTCTTGTTGAGAAAGATGCAGGGTGTCCCATTAAGACCTTAAGGTCAGATCGTGGAGGTGAATATAACTCTAATGAATTTGTTGATTTGTGTAAGAGAGATGGCATTAAACGACAATTTACAACAGCTTTCACCCCACAGCAGAATGGTGTAGCGGAGCGCAAAAACCGTACGATTATGAATATGGTACGGAGTGTACTCTACACATCTGGAGTTCCTAAGAAATTCTGGCCTGAAGTTGTACAATGGAGTGTTTATATTCTGAATAGAAGTCCCACACAATCAGTTATAAACATGACACCAATCGAGGCGTGGAGTGGTGAAAAGCCTCATATATCGCACTTGCGGGTCTTTGGTTGCATCGCTTATGCCCATGTACCGGATGAGAAGCGGAAGAAGCTTGATGATAAAGGGGTAAAATGTGTTTTCCTTGGTTATAGTAATGTTTCAAAAGCTTACAAGTTGTTTGATCCTATAACAGAAAAAATTCTCATCAGCCGAGATGTAGTATTTGATGAAACTCGCTTCTGGAATTGGAAGACTAGTGATGTTCACGAATTCATTCAAGTTGAAGATGATGATGTTTCAGTTGAATGTGATGTTCCAGTTGAAATCCATTCTCCTAATATACTACCTCCAAGCACCCCAGAAGCGCAGCACATCCCAACACCAAATTCCACTACGGAACAAGGTTCTACATCAAGTTTACCTACTTCACCTCAGTATGATACTTCTCAGCCATCTGTTGCAGCGTCAAGGGCCCGTCGCGCAATTAATAGACCTTCATGGATGGAAGACTATCAACTACAAGTTTCTAGTGATGATTCTTCTCAATTTCACTTTGCTTTATTAGCTAACAGTGATCCCGTAAACTTCAAAGATGCAGTACAGGATCAGAAGTGGCAAGTAGCTATGGATGATGAAATCATGGCAATAGAGAAGAATAGTACTTGGGAGTTAACAGACCTTCCTTATGGGCATAAACCTATTGGTGTTAAATGGGTCTATAAAACAAAGTACAACTCAAATGGCATGGTGGACAAGTACAAAGCAAGGTTGGTTGTCAAAGGGTATGCGCAAGAAAAGGGAGTCGACTATGATGAAGTGTTTGCTCCAGTGGCGCGGCATGACACCATCAAGTTACTGATTGCACTGGCAGCTCAGAATTCTTGGCCCGTATTTCAGTTAGATGTGAAATCAGCTTTCTTAAATGGGGACTTACAAGAAACTGTTTATGTGGATCAACCTCCCGGGTACGTAAGAAAGGGAAGCGAGAACAAGGTGTATCGACTGCACAAGGCCTTATACGGACTGAAACAAGCTCCACGAGCTTGGTACAGTCGTATAGAAGCATATTTTATCAAGATGGGTTTTCAGAAATCACCACATGAGCCTACATTATTTGTGCAAGCCAAACCAGATGGGAAGTTTCTGGTTGTGTGTTTATATGTGGATGACTTGATTTATACCGGCAATGATCGTTTGATGTATGAAGAGTTCAAAGCATCGATGATGGCGGAGTTTGAAATGTCTGACCTTGGAATGCTGCATTATTTTCTTGGTCTAGAAGTGGTGCAGTCAAATAGAGGTACATTTCTATCTCAAAAGAAATATGTTTCTGAAATTTTAACTAGATTTCAAATGGATGCTTGCAATTCTGTTCGTACACCTGCTGAAGTTGGAATGAAGTTGGAGAAAGATCCCAAAGGCAAAAAGGTTGATAGTACACTGTATAAGCAGATTGTGGGTAGTCTAATGTACTTAACAACTTCTCGACCGGATATAACGTATGCTGTTAGTCTCATTAGTCGGTATATGGAAGCTCCTACTGAAATGCATCTTAATGCCGCGAAGAGAATCCTCCGTTATTTGAAAGGTACTGCTGACCTTGGTATTTTTTATGCAAAAGGTACCAAACCAATTTTGGTTGGTTTTACCGACAGTGATTATGCTGGAGATCCTGACGATCGACGTAGTACATCTGGATATGCTTTTATGTTTGGGTCTGGAGTCATATCATGGTGTTCAAAGAAGCAAAAGATTGTGTCTCTATCAACTACAGAAGCTGAATACATTGCAGCTGCATCTTGCGCTTGTCAAGCTGTATGGTTGAGAAGGTTACTTACTGAAGTCCGTTTTCCTCAAGATGGCAGCACCACAATCTTTTGTGATAATAGTTCTGCAATTAAACTTTCAAAGAATCCTGTTTTTCATGGTCGAACTAAGCACATTGGCGTTCGTTATCACTTCATACGGGATTTGGTGAATGATGGAACAGTTGATATACAACATTGCAGAAGTGAAGATAACCTTGCAGACATCTTTACAAAGCCTCTGAAGTTTGCTGCATTTGAAAACCTTCGCAAGTTACTTGGAGTTTGTTCATTCACTGAACAAGCAAACTAATCTTTAAACTGCTACTGTGAGTTCAGTTTAAGGGAGGGAATGTTAGTACTTTTGAATAAGTCTTTACTAGAATAAGTCTAATCTGTTAGTAGTCAGTAGTGCTTCCTAGTTTGTCGCCATTACTTGGTAGTGTGCCGTTGTTTTGCTTTTGCACGTTTCTTAGTATTCTTGCATCTATAAATAGGTGTTTGTTTTTCCTGAAACTGTATTGAAGATTAAGCAATAAATAGTATATCTTCTTCTTCATTCTATGTGTACAGATTTGGTTCTTCAATATCCAAAATGCTCATGGAACAATCCTCGCTATTCTGTGGATGCCAAACATAAAGTAACTGAACTATTGGCCAGCTAGCTATGGCTCGTATGGTTCACAAGAACATATCAGAAGTGTCCTGAGACTATGTGACTTTCTGGAGGTGGTTTTGTGATGAGTTTTGTCGAGAAGTGAGATGATTAAGAAAATGATGTTGAGAATGGATGGCTCGAGTCTTTGGTGAAGATGTAGCTTGAACTTTTTGTATGGTTCTTTGCCCACAAGTTCCACTGCACACAGCTGTCATTTACATAAATATGAACTAATTATCATTTGCTGATTAAAATATTTGAACCTATCTCGAGAGTCTCATCACATAGCTTGAACTTATTTTCATTACTTAAAATAAGAAAACACAAATTACATTTTTGGATACACGAAACAGGACAAACATGATAAGTTGTCGACCAACTGCCACAAACACAAACACACAAATATCTAGTATTAATGAGAAGTCCCGGAAGATTTGCTATGGTTTTTGAGTGATCTTAGCATATGCCCAACATATTTCATCATTTGCGGCTCAAATCGACCGGAATAGGTATTATCTTCAACGGAACAGCCCTTCGCAGAGAAAATCTAACTTTCTCACTCATATCCATGGTTTCTGGAGTCATACCTTCCTCAAGAACCCAATCGAAAGATTGAACAAGTGAGCCAAGCATCATATGAAGCATTTCCTGAGCTAAAGGGAGCCCTGGGCACATACGTCGTCCTGCTCCAAAAGGTATAAACTCAAAATTTTGCCCACGGTAATCGATGGCGGAGTTCAAAAACCGCTCTGGCTTGAAGGATAATGGATCATCCCAACTACTTGGATCCCTACCAATTCCCCAATTATTGACCCATACTAGAGTTCCCTTTGGTATCGAGTATCCCATCACTTCTGTATCTTGCATCATGCTACGTGGTATTAGTAATGCGCCTGGTGGATGAAACCTTAAGGTCTCCTTGATTATAGCACGAAGATATGGTAAATTCTCTATGTCACTCTCTTCCAGTTTTTTGCCATGGCCTACAACTTGGGCAATCTCCGTTTTGGCCTTTTTCATCATTTCCGGATCACGGACAAGCTCCGACATTGCCCACTCAACAGTTATGTTTATTGCTTCGTTTGCGGCTATAAAAAATTCCTGCACATTGGATTGCGAATTAAATACTTTTCTGATAGGTATATATATATATATATATATATATACACATGCTTGCATAAATTAATAACTTACCACCATTAATGTTTGGACGTATTTAACAGAGATTTTGGGTGGTTCATCCTTTCCATTGCCTTCGAAATCTATCAACACATCTAAAAAATCATGGTGCTTAGTATGTTGGTGACATGCATTGTTCATCCTTGTCCGCAAGCGCTCCTCGACAAAACCATTCGTAATGTCACCAAGAAGTTCAAATCTATTATTCATCTTCTTTCTTAAACCTTGCAGGTCTAACCAACTTAGGAGGGGAAAATAATCAGAAACGTTTGGTTTGGCTATGATTTCCATGATTTCAGTAGTTAAGTTGAAGAAATTATTTGTAATGGTTGACTTGGGATCCGCAAGATCATCTTTAGAGAGTACGAGGTTTCCACTCAAGTTGAAGTTTGCTGCAAAAACAAATCGCGTGATCTCAATAGGTTTTCCGGGATTAGATTTGGCTTCATCAGATATCCACTCGATCAACTGGTCAACACAGTTCCTCCGTATGGGTGTTGTGTCAACTATGCGCTTCTTGCAGAATAGCTCGGTCGCGCATAGCCGTCTCATCATGCGCCAATATGGACCATAATCGCTAAGTGCTATGGTTCCCTTGTGGGAGTCGTCTTCTCGAATCATCGTCTCATTTAAGTGGCGGTTGCAGAAAGATTGATCATGTTTTCTAAACATTTCTGATGCAGAATCTTCCGAAGATATGACTAGAGTGTTGATGGTACCTAAACGCAGCCAAATTAACGACCCGTATTTTTGTTTAAGAAGAGCTAAATTTATGTGTGGTTTAAGACCTACGTCGAGTATGTTGCCAAGTATTGGCAAACCAGGAGGACCAGGAGGCAGCCGGTTGTTGTTAGCTGATTTGAACATATAAGGTTGACATATTTTGAAAAGGAAGACAAGGAATACCAGCAGGATTGCAACCCCAGCTACAAGGCTAAACGGAGCCAACATTATTATTAGGTATTTGAGAGGATGAGCTTAGAGATCCTTAAAGGTGTGATTTTTTTTTTTAGTGAATACTATAAGTATTTATAGAATTTATTTATTTTATTTATTTTTTTAAAACATGCATATTATTAAGTTAAATTAAAATTACACGTGGAAACGGTATGACCGTAGACTATGCAGTTACAATAAGTATCTATAGTAGATAATTTTAAAAACACAGGTATATGTGATATTTTGGGTTGGGAGAAAATAGGAACCACATATTTTCTACTGTAAATATGGATACACACGGAGAAAAATATCTACTATAGATACTTATTGTACTATATCGCCTAACAAAAACAAACTTTGGAGATATTCAATTGTCATATTAGCGGATTCTGATTCCCTTGAGGGAACCATTTGATTGGTTGATGGACAAGATAAGGATTCTAGTATTCTAGACATTTTCTATTAGTAGGATATTTTTCATGGATAGCTCTTGCCTGTTCGGGCATGTGTTTGGTGGTGGTGGCCTTTAGCGCTATGTGGAGGCCGTACCGACTACGGAGGGTGAGACAAGCGAGCCCCTTGGGTTTTGGATTTCTTATTCTGCTGCGGGCCAAATTTGTCAGGTAAAATTGAGATATTTATTCCTTAATTCCTAATGAAGCCAAAGTGGTAAGATTTTTACTGTTTTTATCACTTTCACTCGACAAACTGAGGAGATTTTCTAGGGTTTTACCTATTCACCACCTATGGCTTTCCTAAATGCCACCCACTACTTAGTTTCCTTTTAATTATGAACCCAATTAGCCTAGGTAACCATAACCCAACCTGGTTATCTTCTTGCTTTAGGCTTAACTTTAAAGATCACCACCCAAGTCACATAACTATTAAAATCATCATCCACCACCACTTCTCTTATCAGTTGTAAATGGGATGTTTAAAAAACCAAAGTTCCATTAGTTTGTCTTAAAATTGAGCAAGGTCTCGTACAAAAATGATTCCGACCAGATGCATACTAGAAACAATTTTTGAATTCAACTTATATCTTAGTTAATTATTGATCCACTGAAATCAAAAATCGGATTAGATATCATTGAACTCTTTTCGTTTGATTAATCAACTATAGACGGATGGGTTATTTATGAAGATCTATATTCCCTGAATATTGATTCTCATAACAATCAAACTTATGTTTACTAACCTTTTCTAAATACAAAATTAAATTGTTGGTAAAGGTAAAATCAGATTCAAGTTGTTGATCACATCATAGTGATGCATGCATTTGGTTCATCTATCTAGCATCCAAAAACATAACTCATAAATATTTTCACGGGTCACAATAAATCAGATTGAATCATTTAACCTAGGTATGACCAATCTAAGATGATGATAGTGGGTTATGGATGCAGCAGTATTGGTAGAGTTTACGGTCAAATGGAAGAGGAGCAGTTTTTAAAGTGGGTGTTTTCTATTCACATTGAAAGGGGTTATAAAGTGTAAGTTCTTTTTACTAGGAGTGGTATTTAGGTAAAGTGTGGGTGATAAATAGGTGAAACCTTTTCTAGTGCAACGTGATAAGAGGTTCAAATTTGAAAATAAGAGGTTCAAATTTGAAGTAATAACGTAATAATAAGAAGTTGAAATTTCCACGATTATATAAAGGTTATTGATAAAATATGTGGGCATTATATTCAAAAGCAATTGACGATGAATGGAAAGGCCCTTTCATATAATATTTTAAATTTATCATGAGGATATTAGCGATGTGGGATTAATATCCTTCGCACGTCCCCTCACACGTAAGGTCGGTAATTCGGTTACATTAGGCCTAATACTTGAACCTACGCATGATTGACCAGTCATTCAACCTATACGAGCCTAGCTCTCATACCATAATTAAATATACGGACGGGCATCCAACTTAAAACCAATTAACGATGAGTTGAGTACCCTTTCCATATTATATTTTAAATTTATTATGCAGATACTAGCATTGTCGGATTATTGTCCCTTCACATTTATCTACGAAGTGCTATCTTTATACAAGGATTAGGTTCATGGTAAGTTTTATAGTTGTTGTTTTTAGTATAAGCGACTTTTAATTTGGAAGTGAATTTTTCTGACCGGTGCAAGGTCTTCATCAATTTAACACCTATAGCCTTTGGAGATGTAAAATATTTTGTCGCTTTGGGATATATTGCCTTCCTACTCTGCCCATATTCTAGTATTACTGTATTTCGGATCGCTACCAATATCATGACGAAACATGCAAATTTATCTATTGTTATCCCTGTCCTGTTTGGGTTTTTAGACCTTTACCTAAACAAAAAACATTATTATTCAAGGTTGTAACTTGGAAAATTTAAAAGTTTACCAATTTTTTGCAAAAAATCCTGGTTTAATTCTCAGCGGCTTAAACTCTCTATCACGACTTTTTTCTCTTAGTTATCATCTCCCCGCTTTTAATGGGAGCAAGGAAAAATTGGAACCGCCAGCCAATTTGAACATGGAGTAAAATTAAACCATTGGATTTGGGGAAAATTCTATGTGAACTATTGTTCACACCCGTTGGATCGTCATGCAATAAGGAGTTCGGTGCAATTTATAAACCAGAAGTTTGTCAGGGCTTTTAAAGAATAACCAAAATATTTAGGGACCGCCAAGCCGTTATAAAGTGATACAAAAAAACCTGCCTCTGAACCAAGTTGTGAGATCGGCCACCTGTCGGCATAGGAAACAGACGCGCAAAAAGCGTGCACACCTCTTGTTCTAGTTAGTTATATTAACTATTGTAATGTTGTAGTGCTTGTTATCAATTTTGAGACGAAACAATTTGGATAATTGTCTAGCCTAAAAATTCAGAATTGAGTGTGATGCCCACTCTCCTAAATCACTTTTGCTCTCCTACTAGTTATAACACGAAGTCAGTCATCAAATAACATGATTTTCGGAGTTCATGCATATCTACAGTTCAGAAGCAATACAAAGAACACATAAGTGACCTAGAAATATGATCGAAATGGTTTACGAGCATCGGGGCCCAGTTTATACAACCACGATGTTACAAAACAAAACATACACAGGCGATACTCAAGAAAACGATCATAATGATAAATCAAGTATTAGGGGATTCCCTTGACCCACCACATATTATCCTGACTTGTCAACCACAACGTCGACCAAAAACCACCACATATTATCCTGACCGATTAATCACTACGTCGACCTTATTAGTGCGATAGTAAAATCTTACACAAAAAATACATCAAACAAATTAAATCCTCCATAAATATCACTGATCATTTGTGACGAAACAAAGTATACTCGTTATACTTGTTCTTTGGCCTCGTACGCTTCCGATCCTATCTCAGAAATCAGCATACTTGCTTGGCCTTTTCCCTTGCCAAAGGTTTCTTACTATTACCATATGCCATCACTTAGCTTACTTCCGTGTCATTGATCATACTGAGTTGTATTGTTATTTTCAATTTTAGAGAAGCAATAAGTTATATATGATCCAAAATATGGAACTGCAAGAAAACCAAAAATTTGTGGTTTAAAGTTTAGAGAAGCAATAAGTTATTTGATATCTTGTTTTTCCTTACTACTGTATATAGTATGTGCATCTCCTCAAATAATGAAAATTAAAGCAACACATAACATACTAACAATTACTAATAATACATGAAAACAAAATTGCTACAAACACTTACCTCAATACATGATACAACTGCTTCCCCTACATCATGATTCCGGTTATTCAATATCTGCAAGATCTGAACGTACGAATATATAGAACAATAATGAAATGTAAAAGGTATTGGATTTCATGATGTATCTTTTAAGGAATGGGATATACATGTTTAGTTAATTCCTGGATCTTTTGCAGTTTTTATGTAACTTGCATCTTTTTTGACACCCTATAATTGTTTGCATGTTTCATTTCTCTCTCAATAAAATCTTCTTTTTTGGATCAAAAAAAAAAAGCTAATAATTGTATCCATTACAAACAAGAATTCGCAAGACTCCAAAGCCTTAACATGGTATTACATCAACATAAAATAAATAAAAAATCAACCTTTCATCATGTTTAAGAGAAACGTAATTGTTTTACCTCTGATTAGATGTCTTAAAAATGCTATTTATAAATGAGAGAACTTGTATATTCCTAGTTCTAGGGTTTTAAAACGTGAAAGAGGAATACAGTGAAGGGTGGATGAAGTTTTGGGGTATAATTACAAAGACGTTGAGGTTTCCCATTGAGATGTATAGGCTATAGCATAAATATGTTTTTTTTTTAATTCGCCTTCTTCGTCTGTGGAGAATAAATTGAACAAGAGAATGGGAAAACAAGAGATATATATATATATATATATCTGGTTAAAACTTCGACCTAAACCTAAACGAGTAAGTGAAAAGGTCGATAATAGGGTGTAAGCCTGTAACAAATACCCAGTGGTCTATCCGTCTATGGCCTCATATTTCCACCTGAGTCCGAGGAACCCCATGGGCTCCCAAAAAGTATTTTTTTTTTTTCAGGCCCAAGATATTTTCAGTTTCCGTGACACCCAAAAATATCCGAAATTATTAAAAATCGCTACATAACTCGTTATGCCTCCTATTTTTTCAAGGGTATAATTGGTAAGGAAATTTAGATATAGCACATCTAAAAAACCGCGCCTTGAAATTTTACAAATTTTATATCATTTTAAAGAGATCTACATAACGAGTACAAATACCAATATCAAATTTTTATTTTTCACGAAAAAGTCGGAAGTGATCATCATTTAGGATTTATTTTTGAAAACGGATTATATATTCGTTATGCAGCCTACAAAAATGCATAACACATTATGCATACAGCACAGAAAATGCATAACACGTTATGTAACCATATTTTTATTGATGCATCTATTATTTTTGTTATGCATCCACTAAAACGTTGTATATACCTGAATCCAACTGAAGAAATAGACGCATAACGAATTATGCAACCATTTTCTCGACTGCATATAACAAGTTATGTATCCATTTTTTTCGTTGATTTTAGTGTGTACAAAAAAAAAATGAATAATGCACCCATATTTTCGGCTGCATATCAGGTTATGCATCCATTTTCTTGATGCATAAAGGATTATGCAACATTTTTCAATTTCACAGCTAATAAAAAAAAGTCGGATAATGCGTTATGTATCCATTTTCTGGACTGCATAACAGGTTATGCATACATTTTCTCGACTAAATGATAGGTTATGCAGTTATAACAACATCATCTTCTTCTTCTTCGTTTGCTTCCCCTTGAACTCCTTTTGGCCATAACATCATCATCTTCTTGTTACTTACCATCTTCCCGGTAAGTCAAATCACAAATTCAGGACACAACGCATAAATCCATACACCCACAAGGACCATGACCTTTCTTCAAAGATAACCTTAATTTCTCATAACCCTAGTTCTTCAAATCATAATTACAGTATCAAATAAATAGGCTTTATTCTCAATAACCTCAGGAAAACAAAATCCAAACCAATAAAATAATAATAACTTCACGTAAAAAGATAAAATTAGACCTAGAAAACCATTGAATAAGCTCCACTCATTTAATATCGAAATAAGATCACATATTTAAAACCTAAAAATGGAATCACTTTGAATCTTGTTCCAAAAATCTTATCAATTAACGGAAACAACATGATTATCCTCGATTAATTTCTCCATGTTCTCTCGGTAAAAAAAGGCAATCATAAAAAAGAGAAGACGAAGGAAAAAGGAAGTGACAAAGAAAGAAAAAAAAAATGAGGAAGATGAAGCGAAAAAATAATTTTAGAAAATGTGGGTGTGAGGGAAATTTTAACCCAGAAGATAGGTGCACGCCTGAAGTTTTCCACCAGTCGGTTTCAAGGTGAAAGAAATTGAGAAATGACTCCTTTTCTTTTTATTCAGAATAGAATTTTTATTGATTAAGGAGGCAAGATAAGGGTAATTTCCTTTAGATCTTCCTCTAGTTGACTACAAACAAAGTGTGGAGGTAATTCCTCCCACAAATTGGTCACTTTAAATTTCCTAGAGTGTTTGGATAAGGTATCAACCACCTGATTGCACTCTCTTATTACATGCCTTACTTTCCATGAAAAAATAAAATTTAATGTCTGAGATAATAGGTAAGTTCTCCCAGCATACTCTTGCCTCATCTCCATTGATGGATGAAACAACGTTCGATGAGTCTACTTCCAGAATAACATATTGTAGTTGTTGATTCATAGCCCACCGTACCGCCTCCAATTCAGTTGTGCATTCTACCTCCTCTGCATTCAAGTTTCCATGGTTGTAGATGCATTTTGCTCCTTGGAATGTCATTGCAAAATTTCTTTGAATTAGTCCTACGCCAAAATCTTTAGATATTAATTTTAAAGATGCATCTAAGTTAATTATAACAAAGGGTACAGGTGGAGGATGCCAATGGCAATCCCTGGATAGAGGAATTGTAGTTTTTGTTATCATAGAACTAGATATGTCAGCTGTGATGGCTTGCACAAGACTCTGAGCTCTTATGATTTGTATAATCCGATCTTCATTAGCAGTTGATTAAGAATCAAACTTGCTGATAACCCATTGTTATACCCTATTAAATTGATTCATGTTACTCAGACCACTTGGAACTGAAGTAAGAATAGCCCTTGTAAAGGCACAAGACATCATCAGATGTTCAGTTGTCTCTCATTCCTTCTAACAAAAATGACAGTAAGATACTTCTCCACCGGTATACCTGGTTCTTCTACTTTCTATGATGGATCTGCACAAGTAGCTACCACTAATAGTGAAGATATGGCTATATCTCATACTAGTGATTCCAATTTTATTCTACAGGACAAGTCATTTTCCTTGAAAAATGTTCTTCATGTCCCTAAATGCGCACAAAATTTAATATCTACAAATCAGTTTGCTAGAGATAATCATTGTTCACTTACATTAACACCCTATGATTATGTTGCAAAGGATCTTCTCTCTCAGAAGACACTATTCAAGGGGATCAGTAAAGGAGGACTTTATCCTTTGCAATGTAATGTTCAATCATCATCTACAACACCTTCATCCACACAACATTCTACTACAACCATCAAATCAACTGATTGGTCATGTATCAAGTCTTCTGCAACAACTTGGCACAGAAGACTAGGCTATCCATCTTTTCAAACTATGACTAAAGTGCGTAGAAGATTATCTTCTCTTGTTTCTTTGAATCATCCTTTATTTTGTAATGATTATCAACTTGCAAGAAGTCATAAGCAACCCTTTACATTGTGAAGTTCTTCTAGTAATTCCCCTTTGCAATTACTACACCTTGATATATGGGGTCCTGCTCATCTTGTATCTATCTCTGGTTACAGATTCTAAGTTAACATAGTTGATGATTTCAGTAAAATTTGTTGGATATATCCTCTTGCAGCAAAGTATGATTTCAAAAATGTTTTCTACCATTTTAAGTCTTTTGTTGAAAAAATTTTCTTTACCAAAATTCAAATGCTCATAACAGTTGGTGGTGGAGAATTTGTTAACAATGAGCTAGGTGCATACTTATTAGAACATGGTATAGCTCATGAAATTTCATGTCTACACACTCCTGAACAGAATGGAGTGGCAGAATCCAAGCATAGACATCTTATTTAAATAATAAGAGCTTTTCTTATTCAATATATGGTGTCCATGATCAGTTCTGGGTTGAGGCTCTTACTGGAGCCAATTATGTTATTAATATATTACCTGCAAAATCTTTATATATGGTATCTTCTTTTGAAGTCTTGTTCAATAAACCACTAGATTATCAATTCTTAAGGACTTTTGGCTGCTTATGTTTTCCATGGCTAAGGCCTTATACAAAGAATAAGCTTGAACCAAGGTGTAAAGCTTGTGTTTTTCTGGGATATAGTAATCATCATGAAGGGTATAGATGTTTAGACACTACTTCTGGGATAATTTATGTCTCTAGGCATGTGGAATTCAATGAAGTCAAATTTCCTTTGTTGGACAATGGTCAAGCTTTTAATTGTCAGTCGGAGATGCTACATTATGCAATTTCATCATTATATTCTCCTAAGAGCATCTGCAGTGGTGCGACTAAACCTAAAGATTAAAGAGTAAAAAAAACGACTAAAATTTAGTTTAGTCAGTTGTGTGACGCAGTGGGTGGCGAGTATATTTGGTCGAGCGTAGTTATAATCTTGGCTTGGTTGTGGAGCGGAGATATAAAGTGCGCCCCGTTCAGGCGCTGATAAAGATTACGCCCGGTGTGGGGTGGTGCTAAAGATTACGCGCATTACGGGGCGTTGGTAAAGTTTACGCCTGGTGATGGGGCGGAGGTATAATCAATGCACCATGGGGCGTAAGTAAAATCTATGCCTGTTGACAGGCGTTTGTATAATCAACGCCCCATGGGGCGTGATACCATGCGTTTGTATAATGTTCGCCCCATGGTGAGCAATATTGACTATAATACTATACACAATTGTGTTAACTTAAAAAATTTGTGGCATACCTGATCAACACTACCTGGTCAAATTAAAACAAGGGTAACCCCAGCGGCATCCAACTTATCCTATAAATATAAACTCCAAGACAATAAAATGAATCAGCATGAACAAAAACAAGATCACATCAATTCCTCCATAAAATTTAATAATATATTTACATTTACATAAGCAAGATAATCAGCCCTTTTGCGACAAATAACACACCTGCATACATACAACATTCCCAATTCAGAAAAGGAATACAAAATATGATTAATCTAAATGGGTTAAGTAAGAGTGAAATTACCCAAAATGCGTTTGTATAATGTTCTCATGGGACGTAGCTATTAGGTCCGCCTGGCATCAGGCGTGAACTTTATCAACGCCATGTCCGCCTGATGACAGGCGTTAACTTCAGCTACCCAGATGGGGCGTACATTTCATCAACACGCCATTGGGGCGTACTTTATATCTACGCCTGATCGCCGGACGAACACTATACCAACGCTTCATGTCCAGCGTAGATTATACAACCTCCCGTTTAGAAGCGAATATTATATAAATGCTCGACTAAATTTTGGTTTGGTCTTAGTCGCGGACCAAATATACTCTGGGATTTATGTTTAGTCTGGTATTTAATAGATAGTACGTCCCACTACGTCTCGTTCACAACCCAAATATTTGGTCTTAGTCGCCCACTGCGGTTGCTCTAATACTTCATAGGATATTATTCTTCCATCTCCTACATCAAATGCAGATTCTTCACCAACACAGGTACATGATACTTCTTCTTTATCAGTTCCTGCTATGTCCACTACACTTACAGATTATACTTCTTCAGTTCCTGTCTCCACTGAAATATCAGACTCTGTCTCAAATTCACATTCCATGACTACTAGAGGAAAAAATGGTATATCTAAACCCAAAGTTTTTCTTGCCACTAAATATTTATTACCTGAAGCCTACATGAGTATAGTTCCATCAAAAATCCCCAAAACATTTGCTCAAGCTAATATAATTCCAGATTAGCAATTTTCCTTTAAAAATAAAAAGCATTCTCTTGATACTAATGGAACATGGTCCTTAGTTTCTCCTCATCCTTCTCAGAATGTTGTTGGTTGTAAGGGGGTTTTTAGAGTCAAGGAACATGCAGATGGCACTCTTGAAAATTTTAAGGCAAGACTGGTTGCCAAAGTTTTTAATCAACTTGAAGGACTAGACTATACAGAAACTTTTAGTCCAGTGGTTAAACCTACTACTATTAGACTCATTTTATTTTTAGATGTTAACTGCAATTGGCCTCTCAAGCAACTGGATGTCAGCAATTGTTTTCTTCATGGCTCTCTTCAAGAAGATGTTTTTATGTCTCAGCCTCTTGGCTTTGTTGATCCTGAGCATCCTGATTATGTTTGTAAGCTTCATAAATCCTTATATGGTTTAAAACAAGCTCCAAGAGTTTCGTATGAGAGGTTAGTAGATGCTCTTGTAGATCTTGATTTCAAACCTTCTTTAGCTGATTCTTCATTGTTCATTCATTACTCCAACTCTCAGCTTACTGTTATATTAGTTTATGTGGATGACATCATCATTACTGGAAGCTCTCTTAATTTCTGCAATCATGTTATCACGCAACTACAAGCTCAATTTCCTGTGAAGGATCTAGGTGTTCTTCATTATTTTCTTGGTTTGGAGGTTAAAAGGTCTGTTGATGGTCTTTTTATTTCTCAAACTAAGTATGCCCTTGAACTTCTAGAGAAAACCAATTTGGTAGGAGTTAAACCTTGCTTTACACCTTGTCCTGCTTCTTTTAAACTAGTTCAAAATGATGGAGAATGACTAGTTAACCATACTGAAAATAGATCCATTGTGGGTGCTTTGAAATATCTGACCTGGACAAGACCAGGCATCTCAGTTGATGTTAATCAAGTTTATCAATTTATGCACTCTCCAACTACAAGTTATCTCCAAGATGCTAAGAGGATTCTCAAATATATTAAAGATACTTTTGGTTATGGTATAATTCATTTTCAACTAGGTTTTACTACACTTCAAGGTTATATAGATGCAGTTTAGGCTGGTGATCCCTCTACCAGAAGATCAACTAGTGGCTATTGTGTATTTTTTGGTGGAAATACAGTGTCCTAGTCAAATAAGAAACAAGCTACTGTTGCCAGATCTAGCACAGATCTTTGGCTTTTGCAGTAGCTGAAGTTGTCTGGATATGTCAGTTACTTAGGGATCTTCGTATTTTTGTTTCTGATCCTCCTTTTATTCTCTATGACAACAAAATCTTAATTGCTCTATCAACAAATCCTTTGTTTCATAGTAGAATGAAACACTTGTCCATTGGTTTTCATTATGTCAGAGAATTGGTTCATAACAAGTCTCTTCAGGTGCAGTATATCTCCATTGATGCTGAAGTTGCAGATGTTCTTATAAAAGGTTTAACAGATCCAAGATTTGAAATTTCTGAGGTCTAAGCTCAAGGTGCTAAAGCCACTTGTGCTTGAGGGAGGGTAATTTCCATATCATTTCATCTGAGACACATTTATTGCTGTGTATCAATACTTCTTGTTTGCATAGTGTGTTTAACTGACAGAGTACATATGTCTCTATCTGATTGGCTCACTCTTTGATTTATGAGTGTTTGCCAGCTATTAACGGTTTCTTTAGTTACCGTCATTTGTGAGATACTTTTCTATATAATGTTCTGTCTCTCACATCTGTAAAATCTAAATTCAGTTAAAGAAAATCTTTTGATCTTTTCACAATAACTATAGTCCAGTTGATATCTTATCTTCTCGATACATATTCAACCGCGTGTCAAACATAATTCCTTGAATCTCTTAATATTATCATAATGGTATGAGTTCGAGTAAGAAACATTTTTGTGTTAGTAAGGTAGTGTACATGTGTCAAAATATTAACTAGTTAAAAAATTTGGGTATCTTATTAAGATTATCAAATCATTTGAAGTTTTTGTACCGATAGTAATAGCCATTCATGCATGTAATTAAAATATGATTTCTAAAGCTTACCATTAACGACACCATCAGACCTTTATGATTATTATTTTTGAAGCATGTAATTTATTAAATGAAATTAGTTTACAATTTGTCGTGGGTATGTGATACCCACTGAGTCTGAGAATAAGATTTGAGAAATGAAAGATGGGATTGCCTGGTCCCATATTTTGGTTGATGATTTTCCTGTTTGGCTTCCATCTGCCGCGTGATTGGCCAATCCATCGGCTGCCTGGTTTCCTTCTCTGTAGTTGTGTTGGATGGCCGCCTGCGGGATCCGTTGGAATCTCATTTTTATTTCTTCAATCATTTCTGCTATGTGCCAGGGTGGAGGGGTAGATGAGGTGATGAAACGTAAAAGGTTTTCTGAGTCGGTTTCAAATATAACTTTTAGCCATTTCCTTTCTTCCTCTGTTCTTGTAGCTAAGAGCATCGCCCAGGTTTCTGAAGTTAAATCAGTCGTAATTCCCAAAGGTTGAGCCAGTGCTAAAAGAGTTCGGGCGTCCGAGTCCATGCAGATGAATCCTGCTCCAGCAAATCCTGGATGACCTCTGGCTGCTCCATCCGTATTAATTTTGATCCAGTTGATGTTCGGCATTGTCCATCCTACTAATATTGTGGATAGCCCTCTATCTCTTATTGGGTGATTAAATTTTGGTGTATCTCCTGGAAAAACTGGTGGTGTGGAGTGAATGGCCCGGTAGTATTCTTGTTGCAGTTTTTGTGCCCAGGATAGGATTTCTTCCGGAGTTGTTTGCTTTTATTGGTATATTAATTCATTCCTAGCTAGCCATAAGGTCCAGAAAATAAAACAGCAAGAGGAGATTACCGGAGTTGATGCAGGTTGTTGAAGGATTTGGGAAATGGTTGTGTGTTGTGTTAAGGTGAATGCTTGGAGAATATTGGAATTTGAAGAATTTGTATATTGATTAAATAAGGTGGTCCAGGAATTTGCTGCCGTTGGACAGTGAATTAGAATTTGACTTGCTAGTTCTGGATCTGTATTACATCTTGGAAATATGTCTGAGTTGGTCAAATGGATGTGGTGTAGGAGAGAGAAGGTTGGTAGACCTTCGTTTATGGCTTTCCACAAGAAAATCCGAATTTTTGGTGGACATGGTAAGGTCCATATGAACTTGGTAGGACGTAATGGGATGTGTGTTGGTTGACTTTGGGTTAGACATTTATATCCCGAAGAAGTGGTGTAGCTTCCAGATTTTGAGTGTGGCCAGATAATTTTATCTTGGGGCCCATTTTGGGGTAGGTGGATGTTTATGATTTTTTGGATTATAGGGTTGGGAAGGGTATTTAATTTTTCATGATTCCATGTGTGTGTTATCGGGTCAATGATATCTGCTACCATTCGGATTGGGTAGCATTGTGTTGGATCCAGGTTTGGTGAGTGTGGGATCCAATTGGTTTCTATTGGAGTTGATAATCCATTTCCAATACGGTGGAAGATTAGATTTTTCATGGTTGGAAAAATTGCTGCTAGTTGTCTCCATTGAGGACTGGCGGAGGAGGGTATATACTCAATGCCTTCTAATATTGGTTGTTGGTTAAGATATTTTGCACTTAAGATACTTACGCAGATAGAGTTAGGTTGTTCATGAAGATTCCAGATTCTCTTCATGAGTAAAGCTTTATTATGATCACTGCTCTTCCTTATTCCCATTCCTCCTTCGGATATCGGTCTTTTTACTTTGTCGTATCCTATAGGGTGTAGTTTTTTGGTTTTGGAGTCGTGTCCCCAGAAAAAATCTCTGGTGATACGATCAATTTGTTTGTGAATATTGGTAGGTTGGTTTTGTGTTTGCATGATGTGATTTGTTGTGGGTATTAATGATTGTTTTGATTAGTGCGATTCTTCCGGCCGGCGTTAGGCATTTTGTCATCCAGCCTTTAGCTTTTCGGGCTAATCTTAGTAAGAGGGGTGCGAAGGTTTGATTGGAAGCCCTTCCATGTTTGAATTGGACTCCAAGGTAAATTGGAGGTTTTGATGTGGTTGGCATGTTGAAGGAATGTTGAATATCATTTATCTTGATGGGGTCTAGGTTAGGGTGATGGATGATAACTGATTTGTTGGTGTTAATTAATTGACCGGCAGAAGTGCTATATGAGTGGATGAGGTTTTTGAGGTGTTGATTACTCCGATTTGAGGCTTTGTATGTGATCAGTAATTCGTCCGCATACATTAAGTGAAGAATTGGTGGTGCTTTATTTGATATGTTAAGGCCTTGAATTAACTTTTGGTTTTGAAGGTTTCCTAGGTTTGTAGAAAGGATTTCAGCACATATGATGAAAATATAGGAGGAAAGTGGGTCTCCTTGTCTTATACCTCTATTTGGGGTTATGTATCCATGGGGTGTACCATTTATCTTTATCGAGTAAGTAACTGTTGTGACACATATCATAATGTATTTTATAAATTATTGTGGAAATCCAAGTTTTGTGAATGAGATTTTGATAAAATCCCAATCTAAGCTTTCATAGGCTTTCTAGATGTCTAATTTGAGAGTTATTTTTGGATCTTTAGTTAGGTTTGATGTTTTGATATGGTGGAAGAGTTCTCCGGCTATTGCTATATTGTCATGTATTGATCTTTGTGGTACGAAAGCACTTTGGAACGGACTTATTAAAAATGGTAAAATAGGTCTAAATCGGTTGACTAAGATTTTTGATATGATTTTATATGTGATGTTACAGAGTCCTATGGGTCTGAATTGTGAAGGTTTTGAAGGATGTTCGATTTTAGGTATTAGAGTTATGTTCGTGTGATTCATGAGAGGATGCATATTTAAATTATTAAAAAAACTTCTAACCATTGCTATCAGTTGGGTGTGAGTTGTTTCCCAGAAAACTTTGAAAAACTTACTTGTATATCCGTCTGGACCCGGGGCACTTTCAGAGTTTATGGAGAAGAGGGCTTGTTTGAATTCTGAAGCAGTTACTTCTTTTGCAAGTAGTTCTGATTGTCTGGGAGTTAGTCTTGGCCTGATATTTGTAAATAGATCTTCATCTATTACTGTAGGTTGTGTTGTATATTGTTGAGTGAAGTGATCTAGAATGAGCCGAACAAGGTCATCTTTTTTGTCAATCCAATTGTTTTGTGAGTCTTGTAGTTGTTGTATGTTGTTATGTGCTCTATGTATTGTAGCTTTCGTGTGAAAAAAGGTAGTGTTGAGATCTCCTGATTGAAGCCATTGAATTCTATATCTTTGTTTCCAGTAAGTCGCATGACATTGTAATAATTCTTCATGTGCTATTCTCAGCTATTTTTCTTGATGAAGCCAATGTTCCAAGATGGGTACCAATTAGGTTGCACATTGATGTTGAGCGTGCTTTATCTTGGTTGTTGATTTTTTTTATCATAGTTGGTAAGTGACCGAAAGTTATTTTGTTCCATTCCATGAGAGATTTCCCGGTTGTAATGAGTTTTAATTGTAGGTCGAGGGTCGGTTCACTATCTTGTTGTTGTTCCCAAGCCTATTCAACCACTTGTTTGAGTTAGGGATGAGATAGCAATAAGTGTTCGAATTTGTAGTTTTTTTCTCCTTGCCAGTCTATTACTTTCTCTTGTACCAATATTGGGGCATGATCAGAAGCGATTCGTGGGAGATGAGTAACTTACGCATGTGGATTTGCCGTCCTCCAGTGTTTGTTTGCTAGAGCTCTATCTAATCTTTCTAGAATGTTGTCTTCCCCATTTGGTTGTTTGTCCATGTGTATGGGTCTCCTCGGAATCCTATATCAATAATCCCCATCTGATCCATTAGATTGAGTAGTGGTTGAGATTGAAGATACGTTACTTGTCTTCCTCCATTTTTTTCTGATTGATATAAGACGTCATTGAAGTCTCCTATTAAGAGACAAGGTATGGAAGAGTTGATACTGCTGAATATTGTTGGAAATTCTTGCCATAGATTTTTCCTGGTATCTGGATGCGGTGGGCCATATATACATGTGCAAAACCATGGTTGCTTTGGGGGTGGTGGTGTCACTTTTCCATGGATGTAATTTTGTGAGTGAAATATAATTTAGATATTTAGTTTGTCTTCCCACATTAAGCAAAGTCCCCCTCGATTTCCAATTTTTGGTACGATGAAGCAGTTATTGAATTGAAGAGTTGATGATAATATTTTCATGCATTGCTCCTTAGCTAGAGTTTCAGAAAGGAATACTATGCTAGGTTTGTATTGAGAAACCAATCCTATTAAATGTTGAATATCAGGAGGAAGGTTTATGCCTTGACAATTCAAAGCTAGGATGGTCATTGTGAGGTTTTGTGATTTGTTGTGTTGGGTATTGAGAGGTAGAATAAATGGGCTTTGTTGAAGTATGGTGGAATGAAAGATAGAATAAGTGGGCTTTGATCCTTAGCTAGAGTTTCAAAAAGGCTTAATAAAGAGGCCTTAGTATTTTGAGAAAACCATAAGAAGGTGTGCTTTATATCACAGCACTTACATGAATTATTTTTGAAGAACAAATACACCCTATAAGATGCTCTTTATATAACCTAGAGGGTGTGCTTTATAAAAATCACTTACAGAATGAAGTACAATTGACCTTTGATTGTGTGTTTTATAATACACCACTTACAATGAAAATTACAATAGACAGAATGGTATAGTAATACTAAAATTCCTAAACACTATTGCCTAAGTGGTTTGAGAAAAATCAAGCACCTCTAAAATTATACAGACTATTACAGATTGTATAGAACTAATATACACTCCAGAAACTAAAATGAACTGAAAGTAAGTAAAATTTAATCTTAGAAAGCAGGGTAGTTTGTCGGGATGAAAAGTAAATATAACAGGATGCAGGAGAGGATATAAAAGAAGTTTTAAGAGAACTTACCTGGGGTTTAGATTGATCAGAGGAGTCTGTGGCTGGGAACTGAGGGGGAATTCTTCATTTGGGCACACACATATTTGGCCAGATAGAAAAGATAACTCAAAATGCAAAAAGAAGTTTATACGAAGATCTCACTTTTAAGTCTAAATTACAACTAGGGATCTATTTGACCAACATATGATCTATGCAAATTCCTTGAATGAAAATATACACAGCAGTAGGAAGCTATTAGACCAGCAAAGGACAGCATCCAGCAAAATATGAGTCAAACTATACCAGAAAGCAATAAGATACAAAGCAGAAGGAAATTTGGATATCAACATATGACAGCAGCTAGCACAACAAGAGGTAATCTATACCAGAATAAGAAACAAGGAAGCAAAGTAGGAGGAGGCTTTTAGACCAATATAGATAGCAGCCAGCAAAACAGGCGACAAACTACATCTGAAAGAAATAATAAACAAAGCAGTAGGGGTTTTTATACCATCAGCAGCCATCAATACAAGAGGCAAACTACACCAGAAAAATAAAAAAGATCCAAAGCAGTAGGAAGATTTAAGACCAACAAAGTTAGCAGCCAGCAAAACAGGATGCCAACTACACCAGAAAATTAACCTTAAGACACTGGTCTTAGAACCATCACGAATAACAAATATAGCAAAATAGATTAAGGACTGTTATGAAGGTATTCAAAATCCTTCAAAACTAAGAGACCCTAAAACCCATTTTAACAAGCTTTGTAATAACTAACACCTTTTAAATCCCAACAATCCCAGATAAATGAGATTCCAACGCAAATTATACAATTTTCTCATTCTCAATACGATAGAGAATATCATTCAATACCAACATAAAATTCAGCTCCAATAATCGATTAGGCAGAAACATAAATCACTGAACAAAATCTAATAATAACCCCTACATGCCGTGAAAATGAAAACAAGAAGATGGCAGCAAAATGAATCAAAGATTGACAACCAATTAGGAATCCTAGACGAATACCCTAGAATAGGAATACAACGGAGATAACAGACTTCAACAATCAAGACATACTAACACAGTACGAGTACAAAATAAACTTCAAACCACAAATCTTTCCTCATCAATAAATATAGGTTTACCCCTAAAAAGGAATCGGATCTAAACACAGTTAAGAAGGAAAAGAAACGAAATACCTTTAAAAATAGTGTGTGCTTCATCAGATCCTCATATCCCCATCCCCCAACTCTTAATCAATCAATCAGCCCCCAGGAGTCCTGAGTTTACTCCTGATTGAAATTGGTCATCATGGGAATCAACTTTTGCATCAGATTTTGAAGATAAAACCTAGTTTTTTAATTAAACGATTTATGAGAGAAGGATTCTTAGTTTTCAAAAAAGGAATCTAATTTGATTAAGAGATATGGTAAGATTTGAGGAGTAAAAGGATGATTTTGATGATAACATATCAGATCTTGGTGATTTGAGGTGTATAGATCATTAGAAAATTTCGAATCGTTGTCGCCTGGGTCGACTCGTTATCGGCCGATTTGCAGAGCTCGTGTCTTACTTTCATCAGACCTTTATGATGTAGTGAAGTTTTTAGTGATTTCTATGTAATGCACAATTATTACCTTAAATGTTGGGAGAAGAATATAGCGTTGCAGCTCTTTGCAAAACTGAGGCCCAACTTGTGTATACATCACCTGAACCTAATCGACCCAATGAGGAGAAAAAACAAGTTCATGTCTATTTAATACTGCAGTAACCTTATCAATTAATTGAGAGTTTAAGGTTCAGGGTTTAAAACATCAGTCGTACCAGCTCAAAACCTATAGATAAATGACGGGAAAAAAAAACTATAGGTAACATGATATTACATCAACATAAATAATAAAAAAAACAACCACGTGTCTAATTTAAGTTTTACTTCTGATTAGAGCTCTTAAAGTTGCTACTTATGAACGACAAAACTTGTATATTCCTAGTTCTAGGGTTTTAAAACGAGAAAAAGAAATACAATAAAGGGCGGATGAAGTTTTGGGGGTTTAATTACAAAGAAGTTAAGGATTTCCATTGAGATGTATGTTGTTATGCTTGGTTTTGGTTCGTCTTCTTCGCGTGTGGAGTAGTGAATAAGAACGAGAGATTATTAAACCTAAACTCGTAAGAGGAAAGGTCGAGATTCTAGGGCTGTAAAGAATGGACGATTTTTTTGGGGACTACTTAAAAATGGAGGGGGACTACTTTGTGATAAGAATGTCTACCCTATAATTATAAGGGGTGTCCTAAAGTACGGAAATGACTAACCTAACCTTAACCTAATTAAAATTAAAACTAATTTATAAATACACACACATATCTATATAACCTAATCTAAATCATTAACAAAACAAAATCAAAATTATAACAAATCCATTACTTTTAATTTTTCACAAATACTTACTATTAGAGGGTTCATTTTCTTCTCTTCTTTCCGCTTCATTGTCTCGATTCAAAAAAAAAAAACTACAAACTCATTACCTGGTTGAAAAAATGTGTAGTAATCATCAAAATGAGTTGAAAATGGAAGTTGCAGAGAGAAATTCGTCTAGGAATTATGTGAAACAGATTTTCAAACTAGCCGAACTCAGCTTTAATGAAATTTTTTCTTTCAGAGAAAAGTTCGGTTACCTCGCAAAAAACAAATTCCCAGCCGAACTTTTAGTTCGGTTATGTCGCATCTTTTTTTCCTTTTTTCCTAGGCGAACTTTTAGTTCGGTTACGTCGCAATTTTTTTTCTTCTCCCGAACTTTTCTCTGAAATTCTATATATTGAGTTCGGTCACGTCAATTTTTTTCCCCGGCCGAACTTTTAGTTCGGTTATACGTCGCAACTTTTTTTTTCCTAGCCGAACTTTTCTCTAAAAGCAAAAACTCCATTAAAGCTGAGTTCGGCTACCTATGTATTCAGAACCATTAGCCGAACTTCACTTGCAAATGAGTTCGGCTACCTGTTCTTCAGATGTCGTAGCCGAACTTTATTTCCATGGTGGAAATCAGTTTATAAATTTTTCATTTTTTCGAAAGTTTTTGCCAATTCAAACAACATTAACTAAATTTGAAGTATACCTAAGCACCCAAAACCCTCATTTCGAAATCAACCATCTTAAAAAAAAAAAAAACCCCTTCTTCTCAAAAACTTTTCTTTTAAAAACACCCAACTAATTAATCTAATCTCACTAATTAATCATTACACTAACACTAGCTATTCAATACAATAACTAATTTAATTACTAAGGGAAAGTTTGGTATTAAAAAAAATTAGATAAGGAGTGATCCAAAATTACTCAAAATATCCATCCAAAAAATGAAGAGTAGTCCCCCTCCATTTTTGAGTACTCCCCAAAAAAATCGTTCTAAAGAATACCCGGTGGCCTATCCTCCTACGGCCTGCTCTGTTCCATGGGATTCCAGCACTAGGTCATAGGCTTTCCGGGTATGGGGCGCCCTTAGTATCCGAACTGGCTGCAACACAAAGCTGCTGAGCAACCCACAATTCCATCCGACAATGGATTGTGTTAAGAAACTAGCAACAAGAAATCAGATGCACTATTTTTATTTTTATTTCGAAATAAGGATACGCGGTTTTTCTCCGGAAGAGTGGAAGTAAAGAAGAGCAAATTTGGAAACCTCATATAGGGGCTATTGAGAACACTAAATGGGCTTTTTATGTAAAACGAAATATGGCCACTAGTTAATAAAATATCTCATATCCAGAATATTTTCATCATGTCTTGTTTGCCCTCATTTAATTAGCAGTAATTCTCTAATTAGATTAGCTAATCTAGTACTATTAATTATTGGATTATTAGATTAAGTATTTTACTTATGGATATTAGATAGAAAAATAGATTAAGTTTTTGGCTTTTTATGAAGGGAGGTAATTAAAGGGAAAAAAGAGAAGATGGAAAAACAAACCGACAAAATGAAATGTAAATGGCGAAATGTAATCAGGGATATACCTCTGACATATCTCCATTGTCCTTTTTGTTGCTCAAAATTGGTGAAAATAAGTGAAAACATTTAATTTTTGTACCTTCTTAGACGCTTTTACAGTTTAGTTTTTCCCAACTACCGAGCCATAAGACAGTTTTATGGCCATGGAACTATGAATACAAGATTGGTTAAAAAGACCAAAATTGAAATTTTCTGGGTGAAAGGGACAATTAGATTTTGATTTACACAGGATGCATTCAGTTTCATCTTCGCTATTTTTATCCTGTCCATTTTCATCTAACTGTCCTTTTTTCAAACACTTTTTCTTATTTTAGTTTCATCTAGTTTCAGGGACGGACCCAGAAGGATAAATTTCCTTTTAAGGCCCGGCTAGAAGCCTTGGTCAAGTAGAATTTTCATTTCTTTTTGGCTTGTGGGCTGGGAAAACTACCCGGGCTAAAGCCCCCTTTAGCCCAGCTGTTGGTCCGTCCCTGTCTAGTTTCATCCAGTTTTGTAACTAGTTTCATCATGCCCATTTTCAAATACTTTTTCTTATTTTTAATTTACATAGGATGCATCCGGTTTCATCCTCGCTATTTTTTAAATTTATGTCATGATGAAATCTTGTTTTTTTTTTTGTCCATTTCACCCATAAAATTTTTTACTTGTCCATTTGAACCGTGATTTAATTTTTTTTTGGACAAATGACCCATTTTCCGAACTATGAACTCCCTGCCATAACTGGATAAAAGTGGGGAAAACCCAATCGTAACACATTTACAGTTGGGTTTAGTTATTTCCACCCCGAGCTTAATTCATTACGTGCATGGAATAATATGGTTGGTTTTGAAAAACCTAAACCTAACTGTATCGTTTCCTTTTTCTTAAGATCCACTGAAGGGACTTGCTTTTCCAGATAAGAACTTTTTTTTTTTTTTTTTTTGAAGCATTCCAGATAAGAACTTATCAAACCCAAAAACAAAATGTTGATTTTGGATTACAGTAAAACCTCTATATAAGAATACTCTATAACGGAATAAACTTTATATATGAAAAAAAAATAACGGCACCAATTTGGCTTAAACATTGTAAAAGTTACCTCTATATAAAAGTAATTTTATATGGTCCCAACAATATTCTTAAGCAGCGGTTTTACTGTATACAGTTAATTTAGAGTAAAGTGTGGCATTATGTAAGTTCATATCTCCCGTAAAAGTATTTAGTTAGATACTCCCTCCGTCCCACTATTAGATGACCTACTTAGTTTAAAATTTTGTCCCACTATTAGTTGACATATTTCATTAAATAAAGAAATATTTCTAAAATTATCCTTTTGATTGATTATTGGTAGTATAAGAAATATGTATAATTCAATATTTATGTTTATATTCGTTACGTAGGTGCTTTCCGTTGATGAAACTCGATTTATAGTTAATTATTCGGTGAGAGAGATTAATGATAATCCATTAATCCATTTGGTTCACGTACTTCATCTGATGACAAATGCAATAAGGACTAGAGGTACTTGTGCCAAAAAGACGAGCACAGCTTCCAAAGACAAAGACGCTAAAATTTGAGCACAACTTATTCAAAGACGTGATTTAGCTGACTAAAGACGACAAAGACGTTAGTTAAATGGGACGTGCTGGGTTTGAATAATTGGCACAGTAGCACAACACAGCACGCGGCACCGATAAGCACGTGGCACAGCCCAGCACAGCATGTTAAGAAAGCACATCATAATATGTATAAGTACACCATATAACAAGGCATAATACATCACATTTTTTGTATATTTCACAAAAGAGTCACTATTCTAGCTAGTTTTTAACATTTTATACTGACTTATTTATAACAACACATATAATATCTTAATATTTGGAAAATATATTTCAATATCGTTGTTATAATATCGTCATCTATATTTAACTAGAACATTAATTTACATGACGATAATCAAATTTTATATTTGATGGACTATTTATTTTTATTGAATAAATTTGTTAATTTTACTTGAAATAATATCAAATGGTATGTTGTCTAATTAAATTCTTGTGATAATGTCCGACTTAATGTATACATTAAGTGATTTCAAATTGTTTATAGCACGTGTGCTAGCACGGCACAAGACAAGACGTTTATTCGTGTCTTTGTGTGCCGTGGGCGTATCTTTGTGCCTAGCTTTTGACTAGTAAAGCACAGCACGGCACAGCACGTTTAAATCGTTGGCACACCACAGCACGGCACATGGCACGTAAAGCACGCGACTTCGTGTGCCGGGCTGTGCCGGGCCGGCACGTTTTACACCTCTAATAAGGACTAATTAAAGTGAAAATTCGGCTTCCCAATTTTATCTATAAGTGCCACCGCAGCCCAGACTATGTATTCATTCAAATTCAACCACAAAACTCTTAGGAAAATATCATTCCATATTTTGATCCATATATCTTTCTTCTTACAGGTAAGATTAAGCCAAGAAATTTATTAGAGAGGTCATGGAAAGCAAAAAATTCACGAGTTTCTTTCTTCTTGTAGTTATGATCTGCTTTTCAGTATTTCTTGTTTCCGTGAATGCTGCACCAGCACCGGGATGTGACACGGTGGGAGGAAATTGCGGATTCCTGTTCTTTCATTTCTGTTGTGATGGTGAACACTGCGATGGTTGGTTTTGGGGTTCGTGTGTGCCAAACTGATTGGCTAATTTGGTCTTCAATTATCATGATCGATATAGGGGTTGGCTTAATGTGTTCCTATAGCTTGGATTTCATGGATAATAACACTAAGCTAGATTGCTCTTGGATTTCGTGATATTCGTTTCCTTGGGTTTTTCTTTACGGGATGGTTGTGTTTTATGATAATGTTTTTGTTCAATAATAATAGGACCCTCTTTTTTTCAATTTTGTGTTTTTATATAACTTTATTTTGTGTTTCACATACTTTAGTTGGCCTAGCATAATTAGGGGCGACCCAAATATAATTATGGGCGACACAAAAGATAAAATAGGTTAAAAATACTTATATGCCCCTTTAAAATCGGGAGGCTAATCCATAATCGATAGTTTGGGGTAACTCTATATTCGGTAGTTATATGAACTATTTTGACTACCGATTATGGTAAGATTTCGACAAAGATTATACTGTATAATCGGAAGTCATGATAGCTTAACAAAACGTGACTATTCCCATAGGGTTTCTTCATTATCGGAAGTCATGATAACTCAGATTTTGGGGCTACTCTATATTCGGTAGTTATACGAAGTATATTGACTACCGATTATGGTAGAATATTTGAAAAGAGAGCCACTGTATAATTGGAAGTCATGATAACTCTTCCTTTCTTACCGATCATAGGCTCAACCAAAATTCCAAAAAAAAAAAAAGGATTTTTGCAAAATATGATTTTGGGGCTACTCTATATTCGGTAGTTATACGAAGTATATTGACTACCGATTATGGTAGGATATTTGCAAAGAGAGCCACTGTATAATCGGAAGTCATGATAACTCTTCCTTTCTTACCGATTATAGGCTCAACCAAAATTCCAAAAAAAAAAGAGGATTTTTGCAAAATCTGATTTTGGGGCTACTCTATATTCGGTAGTTATACGAAGTATATTGACTACCGATTATGGTAGGATATTTGCAAAGAGAGCCACTGTATAATCGGAAGTCATGATAACTCTTCCTTTCTTACCGATTATAGGCTCAACCAAAATTCCAAAAAAAAAAGAGGATTTTTGCAAAATCTGATTTTTTACTCTATCTACGAAGTATATTGATTTTGGGGCTACTCTATATTCGGTAGTTATACGAAGTATATTGACTACCGATTATGGTAGGATATTTGCAAAGAGAGCAACTGTATAATCGGAAGTCATGATAACTCTTCCTTTCTTACCGATTATAGGCTCAACCAAAATTCCAAAAAAAAAAGAGGATTTTTGCAAAATATAATTTTGGGGCTACTCTATATTCGGTAGTTATACGAAGTATATTGACTACCGATTATGGTAGGATATTTGCAAAGAGATCCACTGTATCATCGGAAGTCATGATAACTCTTCCTTTCTTACCGATTATACGCTCAAACAAAATTCCAATAAAACAGAGGATTTTTGCAAAATCTGATTTTGGGGCTACTCTATATTCGGTAGTTATACGAAGTATATTGACTACCGATTATGGTAGGATATTTGAAAAGAGGGACACTGTATATTCGGAAGTCATGATAACTCTTCCTTTCTTACCGATTATAGGCTCAACCAAAATTCCAAAAAAAAGAGGATTTTTGCAAAATCTGATTTTGGGGATACTCTATATTCGGTAGTTATACGAAGTATATTGACTACCGATTATGGTAGGATATTTGCAAAGAGAGCCACTGTATAATCGGAAGTCATGATAACTCTTCCTTTCTTACCGATTATAGGCTCAACCAAAATTCCAAAAAAAGAGGATTTTTGCAAAATATGATTTTGGGGCTACTCTATATCTGGTAGTTATACGAAGTATATTGACTACCGATTATGGTAGAATATTTGCAAAGAGAGACACTGTATAATCGGAAGTCATGATAACTCTTCCTTTCTTACCGATTATAGGCTCAACCAAAATTCCAAAAAAAAGAGGATTTTTGCAAAATCTGATTTTGGGGCTACTCTATATCGGTAGTTATACGAAGTATATTGACTACCGATTATGGTAGGATATTTGCAAAGAGAGCAACTGTATAATCGTAAGTCATGATAACTCTTCCTTTCTTACCGATTATAGGCTCAACCAAAATTCCAAAAAAAAAAAAGAGGATTTTTGCAAAATATGATTTTGGGGCTACTCTATATTCGGTAGTTATACGAAGTATATTGATTACCGATTATGGTAAGTCATGATAACTCTTTTTCAAAGAGGCTCACCAAAATTCCAAAAAAAAAAAAAAGAGGATTTTTGCAAAAATGATTTTGGGGCTTTCTATATTCGGAGTTATTATATATTGGCTCGATTATGGTAGGATATTTCCAAAAATAATCGGAAGTCATGATAACTCTTCCTTTTACCGATTATAGGCTCAACCAAAATTCCAAAAAAAAAGAGGATTTTGGGGCTACTCTATATTCGGTAGTTATACGAAGTATATTGACTACCGAGTATGGTAGGATATTTGCAAAGAGATCCACTGTATAATCGGAAGTCATGATAACTCTTCCTTTCTTACCGATTATAGGCTCAACCAAAATTCCAAAAAAAAGAGGATTTTTGCAAAATCTGATTTTGGGGCTACTCTATATTCGGTAGCCCTTTGCTGTACAGGTAGCCCTTTAGATGGCTTATGTTGATGTGTAGGCATTGGTGCAGGAGGAGTATGATAAAAATCCTTAAGCACAAAAGTGTTTGGGAACCGACGTTGTTACTAAGGTTAGTGGTGTATTTGTTGTTACATGAATGTTTTTGCTTCTTGAATTTTTATATTGGATGGTGATAGTGGTTAAGTTGATCTTTTACAGTAATGCTTACTGATTTGGATCGCAATTGTTTTTAGTCTCTTCCAATCATATTCCCATACTGTAGTATTATTGCATCTGTAGAACTATCTTATTTTATGTTTTATTAGTAATCTCTGCTTCAAGTAGCCCGCACCAGCACCACTATGTACATTTCATTAGTTTTTATATGTTTGAAGACATAAGTGCAAGACTGTTTAGGAAAAATGTGTTAAAAACAGAAGTTTCCCTCTATGTGTATACTGTTATTGCCGCCTTGTGAATTGCCAGTGACTTTCCATCTGCACAGTAGTCTAAAAAATGCCCGTGTTACATTAATTGTTTAATTGAATTTCATGGATTTTGAATTTGCTTCTTAAATATGGCTAGATATTTGGCGCTGATCGAAAGGGATACACACGCGGAATAGGTGCTGGCATTTCTAAATCCCAGTTTCTTTCTTCTGAGTTTATGAACTCCAGGTTGCAGGAAGAGAAGCACAATGTGATGAAAGAGAAGAAGAAAAACGAATCTTTGAAAGAATAGTTGGATGTTGAAAGACAGAAAAAAAACACTGGAGTACATGATCTGATCTCTAATAACTCTTACCAGCAGGTGATTTCTAACAGCCCTTTAGTAATGTGTAGTCAGATGCATACAATGTTGCTATCTTGAATTTTTAAACTAACTTGGTCTTGTTTGTTAAATATACATGATATTGGGATGCCAGTAGTACCCTCGTCGTTTGGTCTTTTCTTTTTGAGGAAATTAAGGAAATAGCCAGTTGTAGTTGCATATGTGGATACTACAGTGCTGATTGATGACAACTACAACTGCATGCTTCATGTAATCATTGAAATGTTGTGCGACAAAGATGATGTTGTACTATGTGACTCCCATATGAGAGCATTCAAGTTAGAGCGGCAGTGACAGTAGATTATGTAACTTGGAGTTGTTAGGATGTCTTCTAATTTATGTTGAATATTCTATTTTCTTTTAAAAAATAATTAATAAAGTCAATTTGTTTAACTATCTATTTTGTCTTTTAATCTTGATGAATTTCTGATACACCAAATATTATTATGAACTGATTTCAGATTCCGAAAATCTGAATGCCAATATCTGAATCGGTGGCTAGAAAAATGACAGAACTTTCTCGTTAAAATTAAAAAAATTATTTAATACAAAATACCTCGAATTATAATAGGTGTCAACTATTATTTAATTTAACATACATCATCCGTGGTTTTAAAATGACATACTTAAACCGTTATTATATTTCACGTCTAGTAACCGTGATTTTTTTATGACATTAATCAATCGTTATTGTATGTAACATACAATAACCGTGATACTTAATAACATATTTTGTATGTGATTTTAAATTACAAATTTTAGTCGTCGTACTTAATAACGTTGTTTATTTGTCATTTATAAAAAGTTACACCAAATAAATAACGGTTCGAATGACAGATGAAAACCGTGATAAATCATGTTTTATAACAGACTTTGATCGTCATTTATAGCCCCTTCTGGACTAGTGAAAGGGTGTAAGGCCATAAGGCCAATGCATTCTTACATGCATCTCTGGATCTACCTCAAGGTACGGAATTCATCCCTGAATTTACTATCTAGTTGAGCAACCTTCGTACTGTCGTGTCTTTTCCAGGTATAATCCTTGGACTTTCGCATAACCCGCTCTAAGCCATTTTCCAATTCCCCACCTTACCATGCTTACCAACTCTGTGTAACTTGATAGGAATTATGAACATCCACTTTCTGGCATGCAACTAATCCTCATAAAGCTTGGACGCAATCATATCTTGCATCGAGATACCGAGCTTAGATGATATGAGGGGACAACATGATGGACCGGCAATTATGCAACTCATTGCGGCTTCCTACGTACCCTTACCTACTCTAAAGGGATAAAGCACATACCGTAGTTCATCGCTAGGGGACAATCAACTTATTCAAACTCGTTTGCAAGACCGTGGCCTAGCAATAATGGTAATGGACTAGTCCGTATAGGTCGTTTTGTCAAATACATCCAAGTGACACATGTTTGTTCCATAATACAGCATAACGATCCTTAAGCATCAAACGCCCTCTTCGCAAGGCTACGCAACTATAAACGATCCATATTCATCATTTATATTCTTACGGCTAAGATATGAAGCTTACTTGGTTCATGGAAGTGATGGATGCACCTTACTACCCTGGCCAACTGCGATGTACGATCGTGATGGTTGTGCATTAAATTTTGGATCGCGGGCCAGTTCTAACGTCCGGCCATGACGGATGAACATCTCCTGAGCCAAGTCTCGTGAAGGGCTGTAATGGTTGTATATTGCCAAGGCTATCTTACTTGGTGCATGGTATGTATATGCACCTTCAACCAACTATCCCTCCCTATATATGTGAACTTTACATTTTTAGAACATGAATTGGGGGACCAAAAATCATTCATCAACTCCCCACTATTACTATTCATGGTCGTTGCCATATATATCTAAATAACCGACCAAGATGGTTGTTCACTGCCAATTCCAACTCCGATGTTTAGCTATGTTGGCCATTCGCTGCCAACCCGTTCAGCCATGTTGGCCGTCTGATGCCAACCTGATGTCCAGCCATGTTGGTTGTTCACTGCCAACCCGATGTTCGGCCATGTTGGTTGAACATTGTCAACGCATTGGCCAAGGGCCAATATTCCTTTTCCTACGCAACAGAAGCTTTGGATGAAGCTTCATCTCGGGCCAGGCGTAATTTTTTGGTCCGTCACAGCTATGGTTCCAAGTCCATGTTGCATTTGTCTTCACATTGATCCACAAAGCAAAAGCGCTACCATCCCAGTACCAACATCAGTTAAAGAATCCGTCACCGCAAATGAGAAGTTTACTAGCAATTAAGACAAAACTGAAAAGAACAAAATACAGTTGAGCTTTGGATAGCGATTTGGTGAGGGTTTGTTTACAATAAGTATTTGGGCTCTCCGCTAATATCACTATATCAGCAAAGTTGGTTAGACTACTTCGCCACAAAATAGAAAAAGATCTTGTTATAATTAATCAAAAGCCAAGATCTATCTAGCCAACTCGCTGGCAGAGACGCTCGCCTATGTCGATCTGTTTGCAAATAAAATGCCTTGACATGATATTTTTCTTAATTATGATCTTCTTATATTTATAGTTTTTTATATTAATAATTGTTTTCATAAGTAATGGTTTTCTCTATGAACTGTAGCATGATATATGAACTGAATCGTGATATACTTAGAGGAAAATTGGTTCCAAGTTAGTTTGATCCACTAACAAATGAGGAGTTCTGTTCGTTCCTTATTTATTCAAAAATATTAAAGTATATCTAAAGTACGCTTTTTCTTTTTTCTTTTCCCCTTCTTGACGATAGTTTTTATTTGTTTGTTGTTTCTTCTTTATTTTGTTTCTACTAATTTCTCTATTTTCTTAATATTAATATATAAAAATAACTTAAAAATCAAATGTCTCTCAATATATAAGTCAAAAATTAATAAATTTTATATATTTTGGAAGGTCTCGATGAGATCTACACAATGAGTACTCATTATATTATGCTTCGGAACTTAAATTTATTTTTCGATATAATAGTAGTTCATATATGAGAATGAACAATATTGCTGAACATGGTAGTTCATTCTAGTTCCCAGCAGTTTATTTCTTAGAATGAACTCGTGTATACTAGCAATTTATTTTGTAGAATGAACTCATAATAGTAGTTCATTTTTAAGAATGAAGTCGCAATGGTAATTCATTATTGTTAAAGTTCATATTGTAAAATGAACTCATTAGGATAACTAAGTATGGTAGTTTATATTGTAGAATGAACTCGTAATAGTTGTTCATTATGGGAGTTCATATTGTAGAATGAACCCGTGATAGGAGTTCATGTTGTAGAATGAACACCTAAGCCAAGCACTGGTGCCGTATTTCACTTCCCTATCCCTCATAAAAACCAAAAAATCCATCCACTATGATCTTCACATCCCTACGTAAGTAGGGATATCTTTTCCCTTCCCTACAAATTGGATCACATCTGATCCGGGTAGCATGGATGGGAAATAACACGAAAACTGAGTATCCGTTTCCGTGTAAAACTCTGCTTTTACAGATACTCAGTATTAGTGACTTTTTCCACGCAAACTAAGTATCAGTTTCTGGTTTTCCTAGTTTTACCCTAAATTTTTCCTTTTTCACTCTTTTGTTTTTTACTAAAACTCTTTTTTTTTACCTATTATATCTTCTTTTTTTACTTAAAATTATTACCTATACAAATATTCTAACGTAAAAAAAAAAGATTGGGTAAAAAAAAAAGGATACTCAGTTTTCGTACTATTCACATAGAATGTAGGGATGGGATAAAAGCGCACCATAGTGAGGTTGCCTTCTCACCCATATCCCTTCCCTTTATTTGAGGGATAGGGAAGGGATTCCCTCTCCCATAATGCTTGGCCTAATGGTATTTCATATGATAGAATGAACGTCTCAAAATAGAAGTTCATTACACCACTTCATTTTGTAGAATGAACTCATATGTTATTTTATCCTAAGAGTTCACTTTTTAGGATGAACTAGCTAGTACAGTAGTTCATTAAAATAGTTAATATAATCATTTTTTCGTTGTTGTTGTGAGCATGTACAGAGAGTCTTTCCATTAAACCGAGTCGAGTCGGTCCTAGTCAGTGAATTGACTAGAATGCTTGCTCTCCTCAATCAGTCTTTTCCCTTCACACGAAGTTAGTCATCGGATACATGATTTTTGGAGTTTATGCATATAGAAAATCCAGAAGAAAATCAAAGACTTGTGCAAAATCAAAATCAACCAAGCTACATGATCGAAATGATTTGTGAATGTCGGGGCTTAATTTTTATTAACAATCAAACAGTCGGGGTGTTACATAGCAAAACATACAAAAATAATAAGCATTGGCGGTTTCCCTTGACCACTACAATGACTACATGTAATACTGACCGATCAATATTATAACTTGTGGATAAAATCTAGATTACACAAGAAATACATCAAACAAATTAAGTACCCCATACATATCATCGATCAATATCTCTTATGCAATTTATTTACAGGTCCCTGAGAAAAAGCTATCGCATGGCTCACCACAGGTCCACAACACTTATGCAAAACTCCACAAGTTTCACCGACCTGGTAACATGAAGGAGGCGGAGGTAGACAAGTCCCCGAGATAGTATCAGAGCAAAGATGTGCTCCATCACAGCAGAAAACATTAACATGGGCATTCATAAAGGTATTAAAAAGACTATAGGGTTCACCGGTCTTGGAACCAGGGCCGGCCCTGACATTTTGCTGCCCCAAAGAAGATTCAAAAAATGTTGCCTCTTTTCATAAAAAGAAAAGTGCTGTAAATTGTGTTACCATCGTTTCCTGACAAATTTAAGTCCGTAAATATATATATATATATATAGTTACCAAATATTGAGTGTGTAGGCGCATATGGTCATTCAGATTGTTTCTTTGGCAGTCCTGATCGTAGTTACTGCATTTGCCACCGTGAAAAGAGCTACGATCTCAGCTGCAGCTACTGATTCTGCGGGTAGCCACCGTGACTCCATACTTTCTCTGGCTTCCATCAATTTGAATCCGAGACTTGTTATATCAAGCAGTAGAGATGGGGGCATCAAGGTGTGGAAATAAAGCGTCTAGAATCATACATGGATGACTAATATTGTGGTATATAAATAGTGCAGTTCATTGAACAAAACCAACAAAAACAAAATAAGCAGAACCAGGATCAGAGTGATGATATCGTTGTAGAAGAAGTGGGATATCACTCTTGGAATTGGAGTTCTGTATACCAACTTTTCCTTCTCCTGAACGTGAAAACAATGAACATCTCTGGAGATATACAAGACTTGTTATTTATCACTAAACCAATAAAATAACTCCTTATTTACAATATGCTCCTAAAATTCTTAGGGATAAGTCTTTTTTTTTATTTGTAATCATGATTTAAACCTTTATTTTTCTATTTAGCACAAAACCACCCTTACATGGAAAACTAATTTTGCTTCCCCAATTTGCTGCTGCCCCGAAGTCAAACTTCGTTGACCTTTCCTCAGGACCGGCCCTGCTTGGGACAATCTGCACCCACAAAATCAAAAATGATCAAAGACACCATAACCATTACGAACAACAAGTTTATAATATTTTTCCTGCTCTCCATCTTTTGTTTTTGAATCTTGAAGTGGTTCGTAGTTTGTTAGAATATATTGGATAATCTCATCCAGTATCAATAAAAACAGTACTTATAAGTAAAGATCTCCTTGGTTGTTTTTTTCCCTAAGCTGGAACTATCAAATGCTCAACAACCATTACTGTACCTGAATATTTTAATCTATTTGTATTAAAGTATACCGATATTATTTAGTTGATTTTGCAATTAATGTCCCTGATTACTTTAATTGATTTGGATTATAGTATACTGATATTATGTCCCTGATTATAGTATACTGATATTAGTAGTTAGTTTGATCAATCGAATATTGGTATGGCACTAAGTCCCTATCTCACCCAGAAGTATTTATTTAAGTATACGGAAATAATTTGAGCTAAAATCCACTCTTTAACATGAAACTCGATCCATAATTATTGGATGCGAATTTTAGAAAATCTTAATCATCTTTACCTCCACCATCAACGGTTACAAATGAACAAAGGGATCAAATATTAAATTTTTTAATCTGAGATTTCAAAAGTTCCCAACCAATATGAAGATGTTTTTATTTTGCCTCCGTTAATGTAATTTAAGGAGTTTTGATCTCACGTCCATAAAAATGAAAATGCTACGTAACATACGCACCCATTTAACCTTAGAAATACTCTTTATCAATATGGCCCTTGTCAATGGATCCCTCCTCCATTGATATGAACTGCTATTATAGTTAGCAATCATCCCTTAATTCTAGTTTAATCCCAAGATTCCCAACCATGAACAATTAAGTTAAAGATGAAAAAAATTAAGTGTATTACCTGTAAATGCAAGAAAACCCACAGCACAGCCCAAAAATGTAAAATAGATCTAAACCACAGAAATTGGAGTAAAAGAACATAATCTAGCCAAAAGAGAAGAAAACACTTAGAAAGATTCACTATAAACCGTTTTCTTTTTCTTTTGATGAATATTACGAAAGTGTTTCTCACACAACAATTCTTTCCAAGAACACTCACAACCATATCATGAACCTACCAAATTTTCGAACCCCTTCTTTTATATGATCAAAAGTAAGGGAAAAATTCCACCTCAACCGCGATGTTTTCAATCTTTCTTGTTGTAATCTCTTTGTTCTTCTAATTCTTTTTAATCTAAAACAAATGACTTCAAATTAGTGCCAAAAAAATTCCAATTACATTATAAACACAATGTAATTTGTACAAACTTCGGTACAATTTATATGTGTTGCTGTGAAAGTAAATGAACATAACGATCATAAAATGTTAATAATTGGATTGAGTGAAGGCTCTTTAGTTAAATATATAGTAAATGTGGTATATTACTATATTATGCCATGTTGTGTAGTGTTTTTGTACATATTATCACGTGTTTTTTTAACGTGTTGTGATGTCTCGTGCCACTTAAATATCCACACCACATGATGGGTTACTATGCCGATTGGTCTAACCCATCCTTGCCCATGAAATCAAATGTTGTGCTTTGCTGTGCTAAGTCACATGCTAGATTAAGCTATGCTCAAATTTTAACGTGGTGAGGTTGCACAACACAATTTACACCTCTACCTAGCAGCATTTGGGCTCCATGCGAAAAGGGATGTTGAATCTAAATTGATTTTCAATATTTTCTATAAATTCAATAAATACGGACCCAAATTTTATCTCCAAAATCTTCCGATTTCACTACAAATTCTCAAAATTCACTATTTGTTTTCCCGACGAAGACCGAATTAGGTCAAATTTTCTCTTTTGACGGCCCTCAATTTTCAGCCCCCGAGACACTATGGATCATGGATGTCCTTGCTTCTGGTTTGCATTAAGCAGGAACTATTAAATGCTCAACAACCATTAACATACCTTATTATTTTAGTTAATTTGGATTATATAGTTTACTGATGGTAGTTGGTTTGATCAATGAATAAGTTATCGGGATGACATTATCTAAGCCCCTCTCCATAGAAGTATACTGATGAGCAATAATTAGAGCTAGAGTCCACTCTCTAACATGAAGTAACGCGTTAATGAAACTCGTTCCAGATTAACAATTAATCATTTCGTCAAGTACTTCATGTGATGACACATGCAATAAGGAATAATTAAAGTGGAAACTCGACTTCCGAATTTATCTATAAGTACCATCGCATCCCGGACTGTGAACTCATTCAACCAACAAAACTCTAACGCCATATTTTATACCCATCTTAGATAAATACATCTTTCTTCTTGTAGTTAAGATTAACACAAGAAACTCTTTAGAGAGGTCATGGAAGTAAAAAAGCTTATGAGTTTCTTTCTTCTTGTAGTTATGATCTTTTCCGTATTTTTTGTTTCTGTGGATTCTAAACCACCTTTGGGTGATGGTGATAGACCACATTTGGGCAGCGTATGTGACTCAGTGGGCCAAAGTTGTGGAGTCTTGTATTTTTACTATTGTTGTGAGAACGAATACTGCGATAATATTGCGTGGAGAGGTGTGTGTGTGCAAAACTGATTAGCTAATTTGGCTTTTGATTCATCTTGATCGATGGAGGAGGGCCGGCTTAATGCGTTTCTAGCAATTGGATTTCTTGCATTACAATACTTAGCTCCTACTTTGCAGATATATTTAATAAAGATTTTTGATAGCCCAGTGTTAGCTAATTCTAGCTAAATGACCCTCTCATGATATTCATTTCCTTGCTTGGTGTGTGATTCTCTTTCTGGGATGGTTGTATTTTGTGATTTTAATTTTGTTCAATAATAATAAGCCCCTATTTTCAATTTAGTTTCACAAAATTTTAGTTAGTTTTATCATCATTGAATAATTATTCGTGGAAATTTTAAAGAATCCATGTTTGGTTCCTCCCTCTTCTAGAAATTCATCATTAAAATACCATACAAAATGTAAAATATATGGTTGAGATTATTAGTTCAAGATTGATTTTAAGATTTCAAACTTTCAACAGGACCAGATTAACCTTTACCTAATTAGGCTTAGAATAAGGATAATTAAGTTTTTCCAGAGCATGTTACGTATGCGTAATTACGTGTATCCACAAACAAAGCCTTAGTCGTTGATTACTCCTAAACGGCTTGTATCCATTACGTGTCATGTGGATGCCCTACTTTTCATATTTATTTATTCTTGGTTATCGATACTTCTTAGTTACAGATCTTCTGTTAATTTTTGATATTTCTTTTCCATAACTCCGTCGCGATTAAAACAGCAAAATAGTTTAATGACAGTCTAACGTGATTAACACAAATATTTTTTTTGTGTTTAATGAAAAACACTGGTGTACTGTTGATGATAATCACAGTTATCCCAACCGGTGATAATAACGAATTTCACAAGTTGCAATAAATAAAAGTTAATAAATTGCGATTATCACTAGTTATCTACTTGTGAAAACTGAAATTTTCATATGCTTTTTAACCGGTGAGAACTAAAATTTTCAATATTTATTTCTTGTGAAAACTGGAATTTGCTTTTTAACCCGTGAAAACCAAAATTTTCAATATTTATTTCAACTGAAAACTAGAATTTTCTCCGATCTTGTCAAATTTTTTTTTCTTTTTTTTTAGAAAACTGAATTTTCACAGATCTCTCCGCATATTAATACTGGTGAAAACTAGAGTTTTCATTTTTCACTATCCATGAAACTTCTCTCCTACGTGATAAATGTTTATTTTATCAGAGCTTTTCCAGGGATTAGTCTAAGTGAATTATCGGGCATTATTTGAGGGCATGGGAGACTTTTACTTTAGTTAGCAGAGTAAGTTTAGGGAACTTTTTCCTTCCACATTTAGGGGCGACCAAAACCGAATTAGGAGCGACACAAAACGACAAAATAGCAAATAATCGGTAGGTTATTTCACAATCGGAAGGTTATTTCCGAGGCGTTTTTTTAATGGTCAAACTACCCTTTACAATCGGTAGATAACTATACAATCGGGAGTAAATTTAGTTTGTATGACTTCCGATTGTACAGTATCCCCAAAATAAAATCCTAAATCTTTTGAATTTTGATTATCCTATAATCGGTAGTAAATAAAGTTATATTGACTCCCGATTATACAGTAAACCTTTGGCAAAAATGCTACCATAATCTTTTGAATATAGAGTAGCCCCAAAATCAGATTTTGCAAAAATCCTCTTTTTTTTGGAATTTTGGTTGAGCCTATAATCGGTAAGAAAGGAAGAGTTATCATGACTTCCGATTATACAGTGGCTCTCTTTGAAAATATCCTACCATAATCTGTAGGGAATTTAGGTTATTTAACTACCGAATATAGAGTAGCCCCAAAATCAGATTTTGCAAAAATCCTCTTTTTTTGGAATTTTGGTTGAGCCTATAATCGGTAAGAAAGGAAGAGTTATCATGACTTCCGATTATTGATTGTTGTCTTTGAAAATATCCTACCATAATCGGTAGTCAATATACTTCGTATAACTACCGAATATGAGTAGCCCCAAAATCGAGATTTTGCAAAAAGTCCTTTTTTTGAATTTTGGTTGAGCACATGTCGGTAAGAAAGGAAGAGTTATCATGACTTCCGATTATACAGTGGCTCTCTTTGAAAATATCCTACCAAAATCGGTAGGGAATTTAGGTTATTTAACTACCGAATATAGAGTAGCCCCAAAATCATATTTTGCAAAAATATTTTTTTTTTTTGGAATTTTGGTTGAGCCTATAATCGGTAAGAAAGGAAGAGTTATCATGACTTCATATTATACAGTGGATCTCTTTGCAAATATCCTACCATAATCGGTAGTCAATATATTTCGTATAACTACCGAATATAGAGTTGCCCCAAAATCAGAGTTATCATGACTTCCGATAATGAAGAAACCCTATGGGAATAGACACGTTTTGTGAAAATTTCTGGAAAACCGAATAGGTTTTCAAATTCATTAACCGAATAAAATTCCATAGCCGGGAGGGGCTACACCCCCCCGGATAGCGGCAAACAATCTTGAAAATATCCAGCACATATAACTACCGAATATAGAGTTTCCCCAAAATCCTCTACTTTTCGAATTTGGTTGAGCCTATAATCGGTAGTAAATGAAGTTACCATGACTTCCGATTATACAGTATAATCTTTGGCGAAATCTACCATAATCGGTAGTCAAAATAGTTTATATAACTATCGAATATAGAGTTGTCCCAAACTACCGATTATGGATTAACCTCCCGATTATGAAGGGGCATATAAGTATTTTCAACCTATTTTGTCTTTTGTGTCGCCCCTAATTGTGCTAGGAACTTTTGTAGGGATTACTGTTTATCTGGAATTTGTTTTTTATTTTGGCAGTAACTAAATACAACCCACGTTTGGGTTAAGTACAACCAAGATTCTTCTTTTAAATTTTTCATTTGTTTTACCTTATAGATAACTAAATACAACCTAAAAAAGTCAAGTCAAGTCAAACCTTAGTCATAACCCCAAAATCACTTACCATTGTTTTATTATTACTATAAGGCTGTGTTTGATAGGAGTTAATTCCATGGAATTAGCCATTTTTCCATGGAAATAGTGTATTTTCCGTCGTTTGGTCAAAAATCTGTTTTCATGGAATTGCAATAAAAGTGTGGCCTAAAGTATGTTTTAAACTCAATTCCGTGGAATTCCATGGAAAGTCTTTCCTTGCCTTCCCTAGGAAATTGATTCCATGGAAACACTTTCCATGGAATTGTTTCCTTTCTCTGTTATCAAACACAGCCTAAGATTTTAATCAGGGATCTTTTTCTTTCTTCTCCACCCTAATCTTGATCCAATTTTTTGGAAAACAAAGTTTGTTATTCACATGAAGTTAGGGTTTATGAAAAACAAGAGGTAATTTTTAAGTTAGTACAATAGTATAATTCGTAGTACATTTGTGGCTCCACTAATGGTGGAATGATTATCTCTCAGGGACATGCTTGATTAACTAGATTTATCTAATTGGTTTCCGTTAGTCTTAGTAAGAATCCCAAGCAAAACTTCGGAGTGAAACTTAGTTTTGGCTTTTGGGATTTTGCAGCAGAGAAGCATTTTGATTGAAAATCAATCGATGTGGTCTGTGAAGTAGAACGATCATGAACAGTTGGAAATCGGTGGATTTTGGGGGTTTTATTTCGTTGTTGTTTTTTAGCGGGAAAGAAGAGGAAAGAGTCTTTTTGATGATTCTTCGTATTATTTTTTTCAAGAAAGAAAACATTAGGAGACGATCAGCGGATCAGGATCGTGAATGGTGATGGTGATGGTGATTTACTCACCCTCTCCAAACATGAAGAAAAGCTAAGATATAAGTATTGATTTAATTGGTCAAATATTGTTTGGGTTGCATATAAAAAAAATGTTAAAAATAGTTAGGATTGTATTTAGTTAATTTTATATTTAAGGAGGTTGTATTTAGTTAGGATTGCATTTAACCCAAATGTGGGTTGTATTTAGTCACTGCTTTTTTTTTTTTTGGTAAACCATTTATCACGTACCTATTATAAGATTACTTGATTTTGTCTTCTCCATTATGTCTTTTGAATTTGTCTTTTGTATTTTGATTATATGCTAAGTTAAAACTACTGGGTTTTAGGTTTAACTACTTATAACTTGAAGAGAAGAGGGACAAGAAGATGAACTAGAACAAAACAGTTTTATTGAGTTTTTTGAATTATTATACAAAAAGACTCGATACATGTATATATACACAACTGACGTGAGGTTTAAGATACTATCTTTCCTAATATACCAAATATACAAAGACTGGCGTGTACAATATTGAGTCACGTTGTGTTAACACCCTCCCACAAGCGTAACGGGTTATCCTGAACCGTAAGCTTGAACCGTAAAAGAGAAAACATGTCTTTAGAAAGTGGTTTTGTGAATATTTCTGCAATCTGATCTTTAGATGATACAAAACGAACGTCAAGAAGTTTGGAAGCAACTTGATCACGAACAAAGTGATAGTCAATTTCAATGTGCTTCGTTCGTGCATGAAATATTGGATTAACAGTAAGATAAGTTGCACCAAGATTGTCGCACCATAAAATTGGAGGAGAACGAGTAGATATGCGAAGTTCCGAAATGAGTGACTGGATCCACATAATTTCTTCAGATGCAATGGCAAGTCCCCGATATTCAGCTTCAGTACTAGAACAAGATACTATTTTCTGTTTGCGAGCACTCTAGGAGAAAATATTTCCACCAAAATAAACACAATATCCACTAGTAGAACGACGATCATCAAGAGAACCAGCCCAATCAGAATCAGTATATGCACTGAAGGATAGATGAAGAGAAGGAGATGGCCGAAGAAGTATACCAAAGGTAGAAATATTCTTGAGATAACAAAGTATGCCACTAGTGGAAAATGGGTGTTTAACTACCCACATCCGAGACCCTCATTAATGGTAGCTGGACCGCTGACCATACATAGCAGTCTCTGATATAATAAAAAACCGGACCATATCCAAGAGCTTAATAAGCCGTCTCAGAATAAAAAAATTTATTTACCCCTCTTGGAACTCCGATTCAGGGACCCTTAGGCGTACGCTGCTGTTACTATTTTAGATGCCTGATGAGCGGCTGGAGATGTTTAGATTTGAGCCATTGATTGAGATGAGATGGACGGCTGGATCGGGAAGAAGAGACCTCTTTATTATCGAGGATAAAGATATTTTCTCCTTCTATCTGCGCCTCATCTTTTTCCTCTTCACACTCACTACTCACTCCTATCCATTTCTTCTCCAACTTCAGCTCGTCTTTGCCTTTCCCTCCAACCACCACCGGCTACCTTCACAGCAATCATCAATATACCACATCCATGAACAACACCAACACCGATCTTCAGCACACAAACAACACCGATCTTGTTCTTATTCTTCTTCTAGTTTTGTTTACCAAAATAGAAAATAAAATCACCAAATTCCATGAACAAAAATTCATGCCTATATCCCCTAAATCAAAACTCTAATTTCATATGAAAATCTACATTATTTGCAGAGGAAACAAGTATATCTCAAATTATGTCTAGATTTGGAATGAAATTAGGGATTTGATTTGGGGGTTTTCTTAGGGATTCACTAAGTTGTGTTTATTGAAATTTTCACTTTGATTTGGTATCAAAATTATTGGGATTGGGTTTGATTTTAGAAACGAAGGCTTTTAATTAGGGTTTGATTTCCTTCATCTACAACTACCAAAACCATATCTTCGTTTTTTATCAGAAAACCCTTACTTTCTCCCTCGAAAATCAACAGGTATAAACCTTAATTTTCCCATTTCTCACCTGTCACTACTAACATTCTCTGAATTTTTCACTCTACTATCTATTTTTAGAGATCTAAACTTTAGATATGATTAATTTGTGGTTTTTATTTGCAGATTGTTTAAGAGTTTAAACAATTTTAGATGTTTCTGACAAGGTGAGAAGAAAACAACCCCTTTACTTTTCAAATCTAGGGTTTTAATTCTCTTTATTTTCGAGGATTTTGATATTTTTGGGGATTTCTTTCTGTGTTTAGTATTGAGTTCGACCCTGAAGTTAATAAACAAATACCCATTTCTATTTATGCAATTTATTTGTTTGATGAAATGACAAATAGAGTTTTGATGAGTATCTAATATTTGAAGTTTTGAGTTTTTTTGCTGGATGTAGATGCAAATGCACAGGAGAAACTCATGATCATGAGTATTAGTTGTTGAATTCGGAGTCGCTGCGTAAGTATGATTATGGAAAAGGAGTGTCTGGTGGTTATTCATCTCGGAAAAATTGATGCAGGAGAGGACAACATGAGGAGTTCTAAGGGTTTGGTAACTTGTCCTTTAGTAATTACTTCAAAACTCAAATTCTTATCTGATTGTTGAATTTTATCATGCTCAGATTGTATCTTTGATGACCAATTATGAGTTTATTTCCTTTATGTTGTAAGTCTGTTACATAATATAGTATTTGGATTGTTGAGATATGTAGTTCCATCTGCGGATTGGTAACATGAGGTTAAATTTAAGAATTTAACTTCATTGTGCCTGTGATGTCATTTTTTAAAGGAAGGGATTAGCTCGATTGGGCCAATAATAATTTGTAAATTAGTGTTCTGTTGAACTTTAGAACTAGCTTAATATCCATTTTATAGGTATAAGCCGCTTTGTTGAAGGCCAGGGGTTTATCGATTCCTTATGCAACTTCTATAATCGATTACTTATGAAAATTAGTGGTCATATGTCTATGATATGATGGATTGGGTTATCGAATTGCTGAGCATGTTTGGAGTTGTTCATGTGTATAGGTGATGTCTTGTGTAAGTCTATGGGAGGGTTGAGGTCTGGATTAAATGGAGAGCTTCTGATTTTGGTGCGTGCAATCTATTTATTGCAACATTGGATGAGATCAGTTATTAGCTAAGAATTATTTTACATAGATATGATAAAGTAGTTAAGACTTACCTATAACTCTCTCTGTGTGCATAATTTTTTTACATATTTCGTTTTAATATCTAGATTTGTCATTCAGGGACATCAAGGGTCTCATTCTTTAGTGGTCATTTGCTTGGTGAACTGGATGGCTTGTTCCAAGTCGATGCCAAAAATCAAGCTTTACTATTTAAGCAACAGCTGACACCAAAAATTAAGCTTTACTATTTAAAGAAAGATATCACCCCATTACTTGGATTGTGCATTCAAGTAAAATTCTTTCCCACATTAACATGTAGTGTACTAAATTATAATGGCTTTTATTTTAATCCGTTCAAAGATGCAATCGAGGTTTCTGCATTTATGGTGTTTTTTCTAACATCTTGCAAGAATTGATTGGCATAATCTAATTTTTGTTTAGTGATACAGTTTGTCTTTTGTGTCATGAGTATCAACAATAGCTACTGCTTCAGTGGTTTTTTTTTTTAATTATAGGAGGCTGAATAATAATTTGTTCATTTTACTCGCTATAGGGCACCCGAGGGGGTGGAATTAACTGTTAGCTTTTCTGTTATATCAGCAAGGTGCCATTACTTAGCCATGAATTCACAAATCTTGATGATATTTTTGTTGTTGCAGATGAGTATTTATTGGTGCAATCTTATGTAGTTGAAGTTGCAATAGTTACTGCGAGGAAGAAGGAAGGAGAGTTTTTGCAGGTAAGCTCATTAAATTTTCTATGTTTGGATTTTTCATTTTTGTATTTAGGGTGTGTAATTTGATAATTTATGATTATTAGGTGGATGCAAGGTATTTTTTTTTTTTTTGTAACTAATCATGAACTAGTTAGTACATGAACATTTCATTCCCGAAGTATTAGAAAGAGAATCTAGTTGCCACACGATTGTTTGATACCCCAAAGTAACATTGTAACTGGGTGAATTTTTGCAGGAAGGAATTGCAAGGTTATGTAGGGGTACAAATGCTGGCCTAGCACTACTGTACCAACAGTAAGTTTTGTTTTCTTTCTCCATGGCTATGTTCTGATATTGTGTCTTGTAAATTTCATTTAAGATCATTCATTGTATTTTCAAACTGTTTTGCCATATACTTGCCCACGTACAATGTCATATTGCAACTGGATCAAAGATCTTACCACCAAGAATGTCATATTGCCAAACTGTGTTGGACCTATTCTTTAGCTTTATTTATTATTGTCTCTCTGAATGTTGTGTTTGCGTCTATTAAGCTTAGGATTTACTCTATGGTCTATTCCCATGTTGATAACCTTCAAGAGTTTAAACATCAGAAATAGTCTTCTCAATTATTCGTAGACCTGGTTATAGGAAGATTAGATTACTAAAACATTCATGTGAGTGATAATTTATAATATGACAGAATATGAAGAGTATGATAATACTTCTTATATTCTTATTTGTGGATATCCATAAAGCTGCATCACTAATGCAGATGTGTTCTCTACTTGCAGAGATTTTTACACAGTTCTGTCAACTCAAGGAGCCCTGAGTATAGATGCAAGCTTACAGATCATATGGGGATATAATCAAGTATGGAGCTGTGTTGAGATTGGGATTCCAATGCTCTTGTTAGTCATTGGATTGTCAAAGGTATAGTTAGTACTATATCCTTCTCCTGATTTAGGGATTGATACAAAATAGGGAGAGGGTCTTCTGTAGGTCTGTGCTATTTTGTTCAAATTTATTTACGTAGTAGTTACGATAAAGTTGTGAACTATATTTTGGAAGTACCAAAAATGTTGGAAAATTGGCTAATTGCTTAGGATACTCAGGTGTTGGTGGTGTGCTTATGTTTTTTTTTGTTGTTGGGGATATATGAACTCGTCCCTCAATTTTGTAAGGTGAAGCTATGTAAAAGAATTTGATGTTTAATAATGAACTTAGTGTAAGTTTTCATACTTTGAACTTGAATAATTTTGGTCGAGATTGTAAATTGAATTTGAGCTCCGTTTGAGATAATTTGGAGTCAAACTTTGAGTTTAACTTGACTTGATGTGGACTTGACTTTATTTGAGTTCCATTTGACTTGACTTTGACCCAGTTAGATTATTTCAGATTTAACCAGTCAGGCATTTCAGCAAAACTGAATCTATAATTTTTTATATTATAATTTAAATCTGAGACCCACGGCTAAGGGTCTTTACCTCGTACCCTTAACATCGGTCGTTATTTTGAGACCCACAGCTAAGGGTCGTACGAAATAGCGACACTTTATCAGAGACCCCAACAGAGATGGTTAAAAATGGTCGTATATCTCGTATATATGACTTGTATTGACGGTCGCGGAACTTATTTTTTCCACTAGTGTGCGTTTAACTAAACTCCAGTGAAACTCAGTAGGGGCATGCATAAACTGACAAACTTTATTGACAGCATATGCAAGATCTGGATGGGTAAATGTCAAATATTTAAAGCGACAATACTAAATTATTCGATGGCATCTTGATCAATAAAGTGCTACGATCAGATGAAATATCTCCAGAAGTACTAAGTGGAGTATGAATTGGTTTGACTCCATCCATTTTCGCTCGAATAAGAAGATCATGAGCATAACGTTGTTGAGAAAGAAATAATCCCGAAGAGGTATGAATTGCCTCAATGGCAAGAAAATAAGACAGGGAACCAAGATATTTAATCTCAAATTCTTGTTGTAAACGGGCGAGAATAGAAGTGATACCTGGAGTACTGGAGACAGTGACTATAATATCATCCACGTAGACCAACAAATAAATAGTACCATTGTAGATGAACAAAGATGAATCACATTTTGGTAGAAAACCCATTTTGCGGCAAAATGTACCGTATTCATACGAGGAGCTTGTTTGGTAAAAATGTAACTTGCAAACATGTGTAGGAAAAGCGAGAATCCACATATCCTGGTGGGCACATTTCCTTTACATCTCTTCTTGAAGGCAAAAAAGCATTTTGTACATCAAGTTGATGAATAGGCCAATTGGAAGATAAAGCCGGTGAATAACGTATAGTACGGTTTAACAATAGGACTAAGCGTCACCGAGTAATCAATCCCTTCTTGTTGATTGTAACCTTTTGCACCAAGTGAGATTTCGACGTGGTGTGGAGATTCGTTTGATCTGAAATACCCATTTACATCGATAAAATTCTTAGAAGGATCATGTGGAACTTACCATTTGAATCAATGCATTGATCTCGTCATCGGATGATGTACGCTATTGTGGATCTTTATGAGCCTGGAAAATACAAGTAGGCTCAAGAATGGAATCACATACCAGAGCATATTTTGAATTTGGTTTAAAAATGCCATCTCTAGCCCTAGTCACCATTGGGTGTGTGGTGAGAACAGGTGCTGTCGCAGGCTCTTGGAAGTCCACGGTGGGAGCTGAAGTAGACGATGTAGTTGAAGCTGGTGCTATCCCTGAAGGGGACGTGGTTGGGACTGAAGTAGATGTGGATACAAAAGTAGACGATGTAGTTGAAGCTGGTGCTGTCGCTAAGGAGACGTTGTAGTTGAAACTGGTGTTGTCACTGCAGGTGTTGTCGATTATAGCATTTCAGAAGCAGGTGATGTCGGATGTGCATCAACATTAGCGTTGCAAGTTGGCTATGCTGACTGACCATTATCAATTGACACAGCAGAAACTGGACATTCTGTCCGAACGTTGGAACGAGTAGATAATACCGGTAGCAAAGATAAATTCAGGGGAGGAGAAACTGGTACCTGTGAAGAGGTCGATGCCGGCTAAGGCGATCATGCAGACGCAAAGGGGAAAGTGGTCTCATCAAAAACAACATGACGACTAACATATATCCGTCCTGTAGGAATGTGAAGGCATTTGTAACCTTTTTGAGATGGACTATATCCAATGAAAACACAAGGAGATGAAAGAGGTTCCATTTTATGAGACCTATATGGTCGCAGGTGAGGATAACACAAACAACCAAAAACACGAAGAAGAGTGTAATCTGGTGGAACACCAAAACGATCTTCATACGGGGAAGAATTATGGATAGAAGTAGAAGGAACACGGTTCATTAAATAACAAGCAGTATCAAAAGAATCATACCAATACGAGGATCGTACATAAGCCATGTTAAGAATTGTAAGACCAGTTTCACGAATATGACGATGAAGAAGTTCGGCTAAACCATTTTGTTTAGAAGTATGTGGAAAAGAAAATCTATGAAAAATACCAAGTTGCTGAAGGTGCGGAGTAAGTTTGCGATACTCAAGTGCATTATCAGATTGAAAAATCTTAATTTTCCGATTAAAAATATTTTCCACATGTTTTTGAAACAAAAAGAACATAGAAAATACATCAGATTTTTGAGACATAGGAAACATCCAAGTAAAACGACTAAACTCATCAATAAATATGATATAATATTTGTATCTTTCATTAGATAAAAAATGAGAAGGTCCCCATACATCGGAGACAATTAAATCTAATGGATTCAAATAAATAGTTTTACTAGAGTTGAAAGGTATCTTATGACTCCTATGCTCATGACAAGATGAAAAAAACTTAATAGATTGACTAGAAACCGGAAGTGGCCGAGAGGCAATTTCTGAATCCGTGACGCATCATTGGATGTCCCAATATAGAGTGCCAATCTTGTAAGGTAACACGTTCTCCTATGCAAGCTTTTAAGCGATTTAAACGAAGTATCACGTTGATAGAGACCACCCCTCTATCGCTGCGAAGAAGAACTAACAGAGCATCGATCTTTCACAAAGATTAAAATTTGGATGAAATTCAAATAAGACATCATTGTCGATGGTAAACGAGAGACTCACAAAAGATTATGAGATATTTGATGTGTCTAGAGAATGTTAATGAAGTTGCAACTTACGATTCGAGATCCCAAAAGGAAGACCCAACATTATAAATTGGAATAGAAGAGCCATTACCCATCGGGAATTTGATCAGGACTAGTATACTCGGTTGAAAAGCGAAGGCGAGAAAGATCATTTGTTATATGATCGGGAGTACCACTTTGTTAGGGAGTCCAAGGAGGAGTTGAAACAAACCAATTTGAGCAATATAAGCGAGGACGGAAGTGGTTGTTGGACGTCGAGGAGGACAGAAAGCTACGATCAAGCGATTCCCGATAGTCGATGCTACATGATTTGGCGGTTACAAAGCCGACATGGAAGCTTTGTTTGGTCTTTGTGATGAATAAAGTTGAAAAACAAGAGTTGTTGTTAAAAATTAGAAGATTTGATGTTCATTATTCTTTTGGGCTTTAGATGCGCTGAGTCATTTCCATAGATGTTCTTTGCATTATTGGGCTGGTAGATTCAGGAATACAGAGGCGAAGATTGTGAAGAGATAGAAACGAAGATGAAAAAGAGAGTTTTTGTCGTGTGTCACAGGATTGTGGTTGACTTTCAGGTGGATTGGTTATCAACGGATGGAGAGGGGAAAGCTACGGTGATGTGAAAGTCAGTTGGTAGAAGTACCTATTATAAGATTACGTGATTTTGTCTTCTCCATTATGTCTTTTGTCTTTTGATTATATGCTATAAAGGATAGGCTCTCATTGAACCCATTTTGAATACACTTTAACTAATAACTGATCTTTAGGAATTTGTTCTCTATGCCTTTCCGGCTTTCCCCACTAACTAAGAACTAGTTTGGTTGATGTAAAAAGTTAAATTTCAGTGAAGGAACTAGTCTATTTTTAACATAACCTTATTTGATGTTTGAGCCATCTCAGGTTTAAATATTTTGCTCAATTATATAATCATCCATAATAATTGTGTACAGATAATTTATCGATTAAATTCATTTTTATCGACGAATTAAATGATAAAAGCTAAGGAAAAAATGAATTTAAACATAATGATATACTAATCAAACATGATTCTAACCTAGGTTTAATACTTTTTAATGGTTTTCTAATCAAAACAGATGTTAAGGGAGAAGAAGACACATAAAAGAGGTGATAGTTATGGTCAAACTTAAATTGACTTTTATCGGTGGTAAATAGGAAAAACATAATTGAAAAGTAAAAATTACTTTAGAAAATCTAAAGAGGATGACAAATAAGAAAAGTGTGGGTGGCAAATAGGTGGAACCATGCACAAAATTGGAATCATTTCTAATAGTATATCTTCTTAGGTGATTCTAGGTTGACCGTGTAAAACTCATCAAAGGACTTTGCACAAATTTGGAATCGTTTCTAATAGTATATCTACTTAGGTTATTCTAGATGGACAACCATCTATAGTTGGGACTTTGTAGCAGATAATGGGTTCAAGCTTTCTCTTACACGGGATTTCTCCCAATAAAAATTCTATATGAATCGAATTAATGACCATGCCTATATATATTTAGAAATGTCTACTTTGGCAGCTGAGAAATGGCCTTTTTGATACTCTTCTGGATCGTCAGCTACCTCATTTCAGTAAAGGATTCGAGTGTTTTCCTCGCGCAAACAAGGTTTAACGTCATTCGTTTCGGTGCTGTGGGCGATGGACACAAACGTTTGCTTTGCTTAAAGAAGCTGTGATGATCAATCTTCTAATGATCCATCTTGGAAAGTTGATTAAGTGGTTTTTGGAAGCTGAGAAATGGGATTTTTGATACTCTTCTGGATCACCCTCGTCAGCTACCTCATTGCAATAAAGGATTCGAGTGTCTGCCTCGCGCAAACAAGGTTTAACGTCATTCGTTTCGGTGCTGTGGGCGATGGACACAACAATGACACTAGAGTAAGTATTTTTTCTTCCGTAATTCTCGGGAGAGGTACCATTAAGTAGTTCTTGTCTTAGGATTCTACCAATAGGTATTGTACCCATAGGACAACTTCCACTTTTCCACCAACTTTGAGACATGGCTCGCATCGATGACCCGTTTTTCCTCTTAGTTGCTGGATAAAAGCTGGGTTTCATCTGCATCAATATGTACATGATAAGTTACAACAGCAAAAAAGACAATACACTGTGATTTTCACCGAACAATAAAAGAAAAATGTTTTTTTTACCTGAAGGGTGTGATTCTTCAAAGAAGGATGATCAAAAGCAGCTTGTTTATAGATATCGACGCAATCAATAACATCACCATATTCAGTCTGGATGGTTTTATGTGAGAGTTTATTGAGAAGTTTTAACTTTTCATCAACCTTAGTATGTGTTTGTTTTGATGGCAACTTTTCACCTAGTACTGCTCCATCACCAAACAATTGATCTCTTCATAGATTGGATGTTCTTATATATAAGAGGAGGAACCTAGCAATTTCACATTGATAACATTATGCATGTTTCACCTAAACTCTTACATGCAGTTGAACCAGCCCATTTATATGGTTAAGGGTTTAGTTAGGAAACTCAACTTACGTGATACATATAACAGTGTTTTATTTTATTTTATGGTATCTCCTTAGTTCTGGTTGCGGTAATGGAACTATCAAATGCCCAACAAGCATTTTAGTAACACAAAGTCCACTTTTATTGGGTAATAAATTATTAGAGCTAAAGTCCACTCTTAAACATGGAATAATAACGCGTTAATGAAACTCTATCCATGATTAATTATTGGGTAACATGAATAATAAAAGCATTTGGATCAAATACATCATGTTATGACATCCCAAATTATGTATATAAGAACCAGCGGAGCCCAGACTATGAATTCATTCAGCCAACAAAAATCTAAGGCAAATTTCTGTTCCCTTTCTTGTAGTTAGGATTAAGACAAGAGATTCTTTAGAGAAGTCATGGAAGCCAAAAAATTCACGAGTTTCTTTCTTGTTTTAGTTATGATCTGCTTTTCAGTATATTTTGTTGCTGTGGATGCTGCACCAGGATCACCTGGAGATGGATGTACATATAACTCGGTGGGCGAAAATTGTGGAATTGTGTTCTTGTCTTTCTGTTGTGATAACGAACATTGCGATGGTACTGTGTGGGGTGTGTGTGTGCCTAGATGATTAACTAATTTGGTCTTGGCGATGATCATGATCAGTATAGGGGCCGGCTTAATGCGTTTCAAGATTGGGTTTCTTGCGTAAAACAATAAGCTAGCTTGCTCTTGCTTTCCAAATAATAGAAAAAAATTGATAGTCACGTATTAGTTAATTCTAGCTAGTACTTGGATGATCAATGATCCTCTCGTGATATTCGTTTCCTTGCTTTCTGTTTGTTTTTCTTTATGGGATTTTACGTTTCTTCAATAATAATAAGCCCCCTTTTCAATTCATTTTCACATAATTAGTTAGTTTGATCGATGAATACTTATTGGTATGTCATTCTTTAAGCAAAAATTTAAGTATTAAGTATACTGCTGGACAATAATTAGAGCTAAAGTCTTCTGTTTAACATGAAATAACGCGTCAACGGAACTTGATACTTGATTATTAAATGAGATTAATAATATATCATTTGGTTCAAGTTCATGCATGTGATGACACATGCAATATGGACCAAGGTGAATTTTCGACTTCCCAAACTATGCAAATATCGCAGCTATTCAACCAACATAACTCTGGTACCATTGCTCTCTGGCAACTTTTGCAAAACTGTGTGCTCCCTGCTTACTATCTCTAGAGAAAATGGGCACATGTTTCCATCTTCTGGGTGGGAAGTGCAGAAAAAATGTGTTCTGGACCATCCAAAATTTTCAACTTCTGAGTATATATATTGACAACAATGTACCAAGGAGCCACAAAAAAATACAATGACTTTGAGTGTTCCCTGAGAAACAAAAGTGATTGCCACAAAACTAATCCAGATGCATAAATTACAGAATCATCTAGGGATGTTCATTGAACCTGTTGTAAGTGTACCAAAACTGTATTGTTCAGGATCAACCGCAGTGGCGGAAGTGATAAGGCATTCCTCTGTCTCTAGACTCTCTACCCCTCTCAAACTCTCAAGCTCTGTTGATACTTGTCTCATTGTTGGCCTTTCTGCACCCTTCAACTTAAGGCATCTCCTGGCAAGCTCGGCAACTGCAACAATCTGTTCAAGTGTCCCTTCATTTACTACTCGATCCTCAACAAGTTCGAACAGATTGTCATCTTCAATGAACGAAATGAAATGCGCAGCAAGATTTCTATATGGTCCAGAGTCTTCAGACCCCTCTGAAAAAATGGGCTTTTTCGATGTCAGGAGTTCTACTAGAACGACACCAAAGCTATAGACATCACTCTTATCAGTCAGTTGGCTCGTATTGAAGTACTCTGGATCCAGATATCCTTTTGTCCCCAGTACTACTGTGGCCAATTCCTTCTTGTCCAAAGGGATCAACCTTGATGCTCCAAAGTCCGCAATTTTCGCAGTGTAGTTTTCATCCAAAAGTATGTTGGCAGACTTGACATCTCTGTGAATGATTGGTATAGAGGCTGCTGAGTGTAAATAAGCAAGTGCATTTGCAATTTCCACCGCAATCCTCAACCGGTTTCCCCAGGAAATGGAAGGAACTTCACTGTTGGAATGGATATGGTCGAAGAGGGTGCCATTGGATATGTATTCATAGCAAAGCATGGGAACTTGAGTTTCTAAACAGCATCCTAAGAGCTTCACCACGTTGCGATGGTGAATCTTAGTCAAAATAGCAACCTCATTTATAAATTGCTTATTTTGATTAGGATCAGCTATTTTGGACTTCTTAATTGCAACTATACGACCGTCAGATAAGGTTCCCTTGTAAACTGTTCCGTATCCACCTCGACCAAGGACCAGACTCTCATCATAATTGTTAGTGGCCAATCTTAGCTCTTTTTCAGTAAAAATCTTTGATGTTTCTACACCACCTTCAGTTAACACTAATTGTTGTTTTAATAGCAAACCGCCATTTTTCTGATAGAATTGTTCTCTTTGCCTGATTAATTTCTTTCTCTTCCAGAACAAGTAGTACAACCAGCAGCTTACAGATAAAAGCAGGAGCCCCAGACTGCTGATACCTGCAGAAAATTACAATACGAGTCAAGTTATTATGCATTTCTCAGGGTTGAGCTATTTTGTGTGTGGTTTAGCTGCGTTTAAGACTGGAGACTGCTTTGAAGCAACAAATTAGGGGGATCTAGCTAGTTAAGTACTGTAATTAACAAGGTGAAACATACCAAGAATAACTTGTAATTTTGGAAAATGCTTAGCATTTTTCCTTTCTGAATAAGGATTTTCAGCATTTTTGGGACTAGAGGCTTGGCTGTTGTTGTTGTAAGGTTGTTCAGCAATTTTGGGACTAGAGCCTTGGTTGCTGTTGTTGTAAGGTGGTTCAGCATTTTTTGGACTAGAGGCTTGGCTGTTGTTGTGATTGGAAACTGAAGAACATGGACCCGACCGGCACCCCAGACCACAATAGTGAGAACTCGTACCGCAGTAGCCGAACTGGCTGCAACACTGGTCTGTTGCACAACCACAATTCTGTCCGGCAATGGACTGTGTTAAGAAACCGACAAGAACTCCGATGACTGCAAAGAGTTCTAAGTGGTTTGGAGACACCATTTTATCTGGAAGCAAAAGAGTAGAGATACAGTATCCGAAATACCAAAATCTAAAGCAATTTTCATTGGAGGAAAATATAACAAAATCAAATTAATTTTGCAAACGATGTCGATTCTAAGAATAGTAAATTTGCTTGCCCGTACTGATTCAAACAACAGAGAAATAGAGACACTTCTAAATCAAATGCAAGCGGATACTAGTAAGTGCTCTAATTATCATATTAATCCCATCTTTGACCACCTATTTCTTCTACAACAAAACATGTTATTCAATCATGGAATCCTATTTCGGCAACCCATCCATCCACCAGTTCTAAATTGAAAGAAAAACAGCAATAAGGTTTGCTAGAACAACTTACCTCCAGTTTCAGGAGTCACATGATCGAAGAAGATGTAACTTCTTGTTTTTGATAGATTTCGCCTTTCCCTTACAGAGGGTAGCTGGAGCAGTCGCAGTACACGGAAAAGTATTCAATAATTCACAAGTCGATGAGATATTTATTGACCAGTCCCACTAGCCTATCAACCAATCAAGAGGTCACAAATGAATTCAATTCACAGATACGGTAAGAAGAAATGACTTTTAGTAGTGTCTGACTTTGACTAGGACAAAACAGTAGATCTCAAGTTTGAATTGACAAAATTAAACTACTCTGTAGCTTCACATTGACTGGCCTAGGGTTTATCTTTACTGGAGCTTGACATGTAATAATAACAGTAAGAAAGAAAACTTTCATAGGAATTTCATCAAACATTTTTTGTGCATAAAACGTTCCAAACATCACATAGCAACACAATTGTGGTTGCGAAAAATCACCCCTCAACCCGTCAGGACGGGATTATCGAAAGACTGCCGGCTGCATTAATCTTTACCCAGCCATATAATGGTGCATGACAACGAACTTCCAATATCTTAGGAGCCTCAGAAACATGAGCTTGAAATATAAAGAATCTAAGAATGCAGAGGTTACTAAACCTCTCATATGGTTTCAATCCCTCGTTTAACTGAGGCCTCCAGGAAACAATTAGGGCCCTCGTATTAGAGGACAAAAAAGGTCATCCAAACTTAATTTTGAAAACCCTTTATCCAAATACTTTCACCTAGTTTGGTTGGAAGAATTGGATTCTTAGGAATTCAATTATGGGGTAATCCAATTCTTGGAAGTGAATTCCATGGAATTGGATTCAATTCCAAAAAAGTAATGGCTAATCTGCCTTTCTTTGATTAAGGATAATTTCATTTAATTAGAGTTTATTAAAGTTTAATTTTTTTTTTTTTTTTGTAATTTTTTATCTAAGATTTACATGAAAAGTCGTCACGGTATTGAATTACGACCATGACGATTTTTCATCTTGTCAACAAATTATTATGAAAAATCGTCAGTCTTTATATTCATACAATGACGACATCAATAAATTAAATAGTGACGACTTTTCATGGTCAATAAATTAAAACTCTAAGCGCCTCCTCTTCCCTAATTGAATTTCAGTATCTCTTCGTCCATTAGCTAACCTGAGGTTCCCTTCAGTCTATAATCACTTTTTTTTGCTCAACAAAGAATTATATTAATAACCAAAGATATTACAAAATATTTTATCACAAATACAGGTGTGTAGACCTAAAAGAAAAAAAACACCAAAAAAAGCTGAAAGAAAGGAAATCAAATTACATTTTCAGTGCAAGTATAGCCTTTAGTAAAATCTGTAATATGGTTTATTTGGTATCTCTAGTGAGACTAAAAATTCAGGTCTTGACTCATAAATTCTTCTTTCACCTCTTACAAGATTAGCTCCTTTCTTTCCTAAATCATCTGCAGAAAAGTTCACCTCCCTGTAGTTATGAATGAAGCACCATGAAGTTAAACTTGCACATATTTTCTCCCATCTTTTTATGGAAAACCATGAAATTTCTTTTCTTTGAAATGAAGAAAAGATCATATGCAGAAAAATTCAGGCTATAATCACACTCGTCCTGGAAACATCTAAAAGACCAAGCCCAATTCCCACCTACCTCAAACCTCTACCAACACCAAACAACCCAAAACCCAACCAACTCTTTCCCTCCCTAACAATGGCAATCCTGGCATGGAACTGCCAGGGCATAAACCAACCACCAACAATACAACACCTAAGAGGATTAATCTCTAAGTATAAACCAACCATCTTATTCATCTCAGAAACATTAGCCAATAAAAAATCAAATGCTTCGCATTTCTCAAACATTACAATTCCAGAATCACTGTTATGTACCCAAAATTGGAAGAAAGAGAGGTCTCTGCCTATTATGGAATAATGATGTCAACTTACAAATCCTAAGGACATCCCAAAGTTTTATTCACGCCATTGTCACCCGACCCCCCACCCCCATCCCAACCATGGATTTGCACCGGTATATATGGTCCACCACAACCGGCCGCTAGGAAAGATTTATGGCAAGATTTTCCATCCCTATTCCCCAGCACATCTACTCCTTGGATTCTCATCGGAGATTAATGAAGTGATGGACCAATCTGAAAAGAAAGGTGGAAGACCAGTCACCTATGTTCAAACTCAGCCTTTCCTTAATCTAATTGATCATATGGGATTCTTATACCTATGATTCCGAGGCGACCCTTACACTTGGACAAACAACCAGGAAATCCAAGACAACATCCATGAATGCATTGATAGATCTATATCAAACCAATAGTGGATAACTGCCAATCCTCACGCGGCAATCACACATTTTCCACGAATAGCATCAGATCATGCCCCTATTCTTCTACAAATCAAAGCCATGGACTAGCAAGGAAACAAGAACTACAAATTCGAACATTTATGGCTATCTCACCCTCAATTATAGCAAGTGGTCAACTCATCTTGGGAAAAAATGCATGACTCAGACCCTTTCTTAAATCTCCAACTGAAGCTCATATCAACCAGCGACACCCTGACGGAATGGAATAAGGTAACCTTCGGCCATTTACCTACTCTAATTAAAAAATCTACCACCAAAATCAAGCATGCACAATACCAATGTGCTACGCAGAAGGGCCCATCGCTGGACCATTGGATCCTCCAAGAAAAATAGCTTCGCATAGATCACATCCCCCTGCTAAATTGCTATGAAAACTACTGGCAACAAATATCTAGAATACAGTGGTTGCAATCGGGAGATCGAAACACAACATTCTTTCACACCAAGACTACTATTCATCGAAGCTGCAACAACATCCAATAACTCCAAGATCAACAAAATAATTGGATCCATGATAAGGACACAATCGTCAAAATTATGCTAGATCACTTCACCGATCAATATACAGCACCAAGTACAAGAATTGATGACCAGTTGTTTGAAGACATTACCCCGAGGCTAACCCCTCAACAATGTTCTCTTCTTACTTCAGAGGTATCCCCTGAGGAAATTAAAAAAGCGCTCTTTTCTATCGGCTCCGAACGTGCCCCGGGACAAGACGACTACACTAGCAGGTTCTTCAAAGTTTTCTGGGTAACAACCCGGACGCAACTAATTGATATGGTATGCAACTTTTTTAACTTCCTTAACATACACCCACTCATGAACCATACTAACCTCACCCTTGTTCCACAAGTAGATCACCCTTCTAAACCCTCTCAATACAGACCAATAGGACTATGCAATGTCACTTACAAAATCATCTCAAAAATCTTAGTCAACCGCTTAAGACCTCTTCTCCCCTTTCTCATAAGCCCCTACCAGAGTGCCTTTGTGCCCCAAAGATCTATTCATGATAACATAGCAATCTCCGGTGAGCTTTTCCATTATATCAAATCCTCTAGCCGTACCAAGGACCCAAAAGTAGCTCTCAAGCTTGACATACAAAAATCTTATGACTCTTAGATTGGGATTCATCAAACGAGCTTTTACCAAAATGGGTTATGATTGGGACTAGAGGCTTGGATGTTGTTGTAAGGTGGTTCAGCATTTTTTGGACTAGAGGCTTGGCTGTTGTTGTGATTGGAAACTGAAGAACATGGACCCGACCGGCACCCCAGACCACAATAGTCAGAACTCGTATCGCAGTAGCCGAACCGGCTGCAACACAGGTTTGCTGGACAACCACAATTCTGTCCCACAATGGATTGTGTTAAGAAACCGACAAGAACCCCGATGACTGCAAAGAGTTCTAAGTGATTTGGAGACTCCATTTTATCTGGAAGCAAAAGAGTAGAGATACAGTATCCGAAATACCAAAATCTAAAGCAGTTTTCACTAGATCGGAGAAAAGAAAATATAACAAAATGAAATTAATTTTGCAAACAAGGAATTTTCACTAGAACGTTAAAGTGCAAAGTCAATTCGGATTTGGGGCAACAATTTGAGACACTTTTAATTCAAATGCTCACAGATATTGAGTGTTCGAATTATCACATTATCAAAAATATGTTGTTCAATCATGGAATTCTATTTCAGCCAAAACCCATCTACCAGTTCTAAATTACAAGAAAAACAGTAAAGGTGTTTGCTAGAACAACTTACCTCCAGTTTTACATGATCGAAGAAGATGTAACTTATTGTTTTTGATAGATTTCGCCTTTCCCAAACAGAGGGTAGCTGGAGCAGTCGCAGTACACGGAAGAGTACTCAATAATTCACAAGTCGATGAGATATTTATTGACAAGTCCCACTAGTCTATCTACCAATCAAGAGGTCACAAATTAATTCAATTCACAGATAAAGTGAAACCCAAAACCCATCTTATATTGTATTATAATTTCTTATGTATCCTATTTTTTTTAATGGTAGAACTGGAAAATAAATTTTAATATAACATATCTAAAAATCCGTGCCTTGGAATTTCACAAATTTTATCTCGTTGGAAAGGTAATAAAAAATGATACACAATGAGTACAACAATATCAAATTTATAGTTTTTACGAAAAATTCGGAAGTATTTATCATTTTAGACACAATTTTAGAAAATTAAATGTATATTCATTATACAAACCACCACAAAGGATACATAATACTTTATGTAACCATATTTTGATTTATGCATCAATTAATTTTCCGTTGCAACTAATAAAACGATGTACTCCCTTTGTTTCAAGAAAAGTGATACTTTCATTTTAGGCACAATTCACGAAAATTGAATGCATAGCCATTATGCAAACCACCACAAAGGATGCATAACACATCATGCAACCATATTTTGGTTTGTGGATCGACAAATTTTTCATTTCAGAAAAAAGTGATACTATCACATTCCGTTTCCGGAAAAGTGATACTTTCACCCTGTTTCGAGGAAAAGTGATACTTTCGTTATGTTTAGGGAAAAGTGATACTATCACTTTTTCTGAAACGGGGCGAAAGTATCACTTTTCCGAGACGGGGGAAAGTATCACTTTTCCGAGACGGGGGAAAGTATCACTTTTCCCCGAAACATTGCGAAAGTATCACTTTTTCTCGAAACGGAGCGAAAGTAGTCGCAGTCAAACCCCATCTTCAGATTCTTTTTCAGTCGGCCCTCCCACCGTGACAACGGTTGTACTAGTTAAGGATAATTTCACTTAATTAGTGTTAATCTAATTTAATTAAAGTTAATTATTTATTTATTTTTGTAATTTTTTTTCTAAGATTTACATGAAAAGTCGTCACGGTATTGAATTACGACCATGACGATTTTTCATCTTGTCAACAAATTATTATGAAAAATCGTCACTCTTTATATTCATACAATGACGACTTCAATAAATTAAATAGTGACGACTTTTCATGGTCAATATCAGTTTTAAAATTTATAAGAGTCGTTATGATTAAAATATAAAGTTATGACGAGTGTAATAACATTTATAGAAGTCTATTTCTGTTTCAAAATTGACAAAAGTCGTTATGGTTAAAATTGAAGGCAATGACGACCCTAATTTTTTCGTTTAGAGTTGTTATGATAAACAAATTTATACTATGACGATTTGGTTGAGTCGTTAAGGTCTATAAATTTGAACCGTGACGAATCAATTTTTTTATCCATAACAAAACACAATCATAATCTCTGAACAAATCAATGCTTTGTTTGTGTATAAATTAATATGTACACAACTAACTCAATCATAATCTCTGAACCAATCACATAATCTAAATCAATCATAAACTCTTATCCTGGTACAATATATTGCATTGAAAATTCTATAAACGACTAAATCAATCATAATCTATGAACCAATAATCAACCAGTAGTTGAATAACAAAAACCCATACCAATTTCTTAATCTTTTCTTCTTTGATTAAACGAAATCAAATTTACTTACTGAACCCAACATTGTAAATTAGGGTGTCATGAAATAAGAAGAAAAACCTTACCGATTTCTTGATATTTCTGGTTTGAGTAACTGTGAAATTGACGGAAGGAGGAGATGAATCAACTCTCGCATGAGAAATATTGCAAAAATCCTACTTCAATTATCGTTTTGAGTAGGAATCATGGAAGAGAGACATGAGGGTATAGATTTAGGTTTCTGAGTTTCTCTCAGGATAAAGAAGTTTATATATAAAACTCAAACTTCCAATATTATCCTTAGTAATTTTACTAAATTCCATTACTACCCTACGGTGCGGGTGAATCCGCGGATTTACAGAACCAACCGCAACCAAACCGCTAAACCTTGCGGATTTGAAAACTCAACCGTTTCTGGTCCATAGACTCTTGCAGATTGGTTTTCACCTGCTATTTTGCGGACGGTTGCGGGTGAAATCCGCGGTTTCAGTTTTTCAGCACACCCCTCCTTTGTCCCTTTGTTATAAAAAAAAAAAAAAATTGAAAATTGAATTTTTAGTCCTTGGGTTTTTGTGAGCGGAGGTTAACCCTTCCATAAATATTTCCCATGGGCCTATTTTGTATGAGGGAATATATACTAATGTCTTATTTTGATGAGGCTTTCTTATTTTCTTTTTGTTCTTTGGAAAAATCATTTTAATTTTATTTCCTTATGGGTGCTTTTTTTGATGCCTTATCCATCTTATTGCACATTTCCACATACTTCAATTATTTCACAACTGTCTTTGGTCTCGATCTTGGTTCAGGTACGACACCTCAGCGTTCCTAATTATTTTAATCAATAGTTTAGGTTTACGTTTCATCCAAGCATTACCGCATTTATTTCTTAAACCTTCGTTGCTCTTTATGACTATTCTAGCCTAGAATTGTCAAGGCATAAACCTCTCATCTTCTATTCAACATCTAAAAGGACTTCGTTAACTCTGATCGCATCCTCTTCCCTTATTGAATTTCAGTATGTCTTCGTCCACTCGCTAACCTGAGGTTCCCTTCAGGCTATAATCACACTCGTCCTGGAAACATCTAAAAGCCCAAGCCCAATCCCCACCTACCTCAAACCTCTACCAACACCAAACAAACCGAAACCAAACCAACTCTTTCCCTCCCTAACAATGTCAATCCTGGCATGGAACTGCCATGGCATAAACCAACCACCAATAATACAACACCTAAGAGGATTAATCTCTATGTATAAACCAACCATCTTATTCATCTCAGAAACATTAGCCAATAACAATCAAATGCTTCGCATTTCTCAAACATTACAATTCCAGAATCACTGTTCTGTCCCCAAAATTGGAAGAAAAGGAGGTCTCTGCCTATTATGGAATAATGAAGTCAACTTACAAATCTTAAGGACATCCCAAAGTTTTATTCACGCCATTGTCACCCCCCCCCCCCCCACACACACCGGTATATATGGTCCATCACAACCGGCCGCTATGAAAGATTTATGGCAAGATTTTCCATCCCTATTCCCCAGCACATCTACTCCTTGGATTCTCAGCGGAGATTTTAATGAAGTGATAGACCAATCCGAAAAGAAAGGTGGAAGACCAGTCACCTATGCTCAAACTCATCCTTTCCTTAATCTAATTGATTGATCAGATGGGATTCTTAGACCTATGATTCCGAGGCGACCCTTACACTTGGACAAACAACCAGCAAATCCAAGACAACATCCAGGAACGCATTGATAGAGCTAGATCAAACCAACAGTGGAGAACCGCCAATCCTCACGCGGAAATCACACATTTGCCACGAATAGCTTCAGATCGTGCCCATATTCTTCCACAAATCAAAGACCTGGACTGGCAAGGAAACAAGAACTACAAATTCGAACATTTATGGCTATCTCACCCTCAATTACATCAAGTGGTCAACTCAGCTTGGGAAAAAATGCATGACTCAGACCCTTCCTTAAATCTCCAACTTAAGCTCATATCAACCAGTGAAACCCTGACGGAATGGAATAAGGTAACCTTTGACCATTTAACTACTCTAATTTAAAAAATCTACCGCCAAAATCAATCATGCACAACACCAATGTGCTACACAGATGGGCCCAGTGCTGGACCATTAGCTCCTCTAAGAAAAATAGCTTCGCATAGATCACATCACCCTGTTAAATTTCCATGCAACCTACTGGAAACAAATATCTATAATATAATGGTTGCAATCGGGAGATCGAAACACAACATTCTTTCACACCAAGGCTACAATTCATCAAAGCTGTAACAACATCCACCAACTCCAAGATCAACAAAATAATTGGATCCATGATAAAGACGCAATCATCAAAATTATGCTAGATCACTTCACCGATCAATATACAACACCAAGTACAAGAATTGATGACCAGTTGTTTGAAGACATTGCTCCGAGGCTAACCCCTCAACAATGTTCTCTTCTTACTTCAGAGGTAGCCCCTGAGGAAATCAAAATAGCGCTCTTTTCCATCGTCTACGAACGTGCCCCGGGACAAGACGACTACACAAGCAGGTTCTTCAAAGTTTTCTGGGAAACAACCCGGACGCAGCTAATTGATATGGTATGCAACTTTTTTAACTCCCTTAACATACACCCACTCATGAACCACACTAACCTCACCCTTATCCCGAAAGTAGATCACCATTTTAAACCCTCTCAATACAGACCAATAGGACTATGCAATGTCACTTACAAAATCATCTCAAAAATATTAGTCAACCGCTTAAGACCTGTACTCCCCTTCCTCATAAGCACATACCAGAGTACCTTTGTGCCCCAAAGATCTATTCATGATAACATAGCAATCCCCGGTGAGCTTTTCCATTATATCAAATCCTCTAGCCGTACCAAGGACCCAAAAGTAGCTCTCAAGCTTGACTTACAAAAAGCTTATGACTCTTAAGATTGGGGATTCATCAAATGAGCTTTTACCAAAATGGGTTTCCCACAATTCTTTGTGGACTACATCATGCTATGCTTCACCACAGTAACATACTCAGTCAACATCAACGGCACTCCGCACGGGTACATCACCCTCACTATATGAATTAGGCAAGGTGATCCCTCTCTTCTTATATCTTTATTATCTGTGCGGAAATCCTCTCAACAAATTTGGGAAACCTAGAAGCGCAAAAAAAGGTAGAGGGACTCCGCATTTCTCAAAAATCCCCACCAATACTGCATCTCATGTACACGGATAATATTCTAATAACATATAAAGCAACAACAGAGGGCACAAACCATCTCAAACACTTATTACAAGCTTACAGTACCTCAGCAGGTCAACATATCAATACCTCAAAATCAACAATAATCCATCACCCAAATCTAGAACAACATCAGGTAATCAAACTTTAACAAACTTTCAGTATGCCAACAACATCACACCCACCCACATACCTTCCCCCCCTTCTTCAGCGACTAGCACGAAAAGCAAAAGGATGGATAACGAAATGCCTAAATCAGGCAGGAAGATTAATTCTCATAAAACTTCTCTCACACCTACAGCTAATCATCTTATGCAAACCCAATTGCTTCCAGCTCATATCCACCAAAAATTGGATCGCATAACTAGAGACTTCTTCTGGGGACACGACTAAACCGTAAGGAAACTTCATCTAATAGGATTTGATAAACTCATCAAACCTAAATCAAAAGGAGGATTGGGAATTCGAATCAGCAAAGAGTATAACAAGGCCCTCCTTATGAAGAGAATATGGAACATACATGAGAAACCAAACTCTATAGTGGCCTCGTTATACAACGAAAAATACCTTAAAAATCAACCAATCCTCCAAAACATCCCTCCTCCTCCCTCTTCCACAAGCCCCCATGGAGGAATTTGACTTCCCTCATACCAACCATGAAAAAACATATTTTTCACCAGATAGGAAAAGGCTCCACCACCCCAATCCAAGCAAACTGGATCCCTCAGTTCAAAAATAACAAAGACCCAACAATTTTCTATCCCATACAATCAGTAGCTGATATCATTGACCCATAAACCCGGTATTGGAACCACGAAAATCTGAGCATCCTCTCACCAGACACAGTGCAAAGAATCGTCAGCCTTCACCTTCCACATGAGAACCAATCGGATAGAATAATCTGGCCCTTCACAAAATCAGGAAAATACACAACGGCTTCAAGATACAAATGCCTAAAAAACATTTCAGACCAATTGCAGCACAGCCCATCTCCCCCTCCAACCAACTTCCTATGGACACTCCCCTGTCCACCAAAAGTACAACTTTTCTTGTGGAAAGCACTTAACGAGGGTTTAGCAATCCTCCAACTACTCAATTACATCCGCCTCACCAACTCCAATCTTTGCCCCCAATCCAAATCTGACACTGAAACTGCAAAGCATATCCTACTACATTGTCCGATCGCTATGGATTCATGGAACCCACTACTTCCCCGAATATCCACTTCACAGAGCACGCATCAAGGAATACCCATTTCAATAAACCCATAGACATCTATATCCCTACTTCTTCAGGATAAAATCGGTAACACCACCACCACATTTTGCTTTCTATTCTGGTCCCTTTGGCTATCTAGAAATGATGTATACAACCAAAAGCAAATGAACCCAACAAACATACTCCAAATGGCTACCCGCCTACAACAGGAATACACCTGAGCTCAACAAAACCTCCCACCGGTGCTACCAGTAATGCAATCTTCTACAAACATTATGCATCAGATTCCCAAGTCAATCACAATTTTGGTAGGATGGAATAAACCCCACCCGAATTGGATCAAAATTAACACAGATGGAGCAGCTACAGGACATCCGGGACTGGCAGGAGCGGGAATTATTTGCCGAAACGAAAATGCTATCACAATCTTAGTAATTGCACAACCATTAGGGATAACAACAACGCTCACTGCCGAAACTTGGGCCATGCTCATAGCGTCAAGAACAGTTACAGATCGAGAATGGCCAAAGGTGCAATTCGAAACGGACTCAGAAATTCTTCTAAGATTTTTAACCTCGACAGCCAAACCACCTTGGTACTTAAACAATATAATAGCAGAAATCAAGCTTAAATTGGCCCAAATTCCGCATTTCACCATAAAACATATTTACAGGGAAGGAAATCAAGTGTCAAACGGTTTAGCAAACAAAGCAGCAGATGACAGCAGAACGGGAAATCTATCCACAATAATCTAGGACCACAAAACACCATCGTGTATTGGTCCTATTGTAATGGCAGACTCTATGGGTACAATGTACCCTCGTGTTATTTCTTCCTAACTTTAATACAATTTCATGCTTCAAAAAAAAAAAAAAAAAAAAAAATCCACCACGAAGCCAATTCCTTGTGCAACTGTTATTCATTGTAATCTGTGGAAGAAAATTCATGCATTCCATTAACCATAAATGAAAAAGCACGAAACAAAGAATATTCTGCATTCAGCTTAAGTAGAAGAACTACCGTAGTTTAAGCATAAGCATTAGAATCCTCGCATAAGCTTAGAAAAGTTACAAGATGAAACTTAAGTTCAATATGAACATGATGGAACCAATGATAAGCATATAGAATATAGATCAATAGCAGTAAATCTGAGGTGTACCATGATAACAGCAAAACTGACAAGGCCTAAAGACTGCTAAAAGCAAAAATCTTTTTATAATATCAACTAGGAATAATTTATATTCTTCTTTGGCTTTAACAAACCAGGATTGGGCATACAAATGACTCTCACCACGTGTGCTGCACAAAACAGAAAATATGAGTTGAGTTTAGCGCAGTACAAACTCAACGTTTTTTAGATCTTAAGAATAGGATAACCCTGTCTCAGAGAGTACCTTTCTTGACTGGGCAACAACACCTGCGGCTGCTGCAGTGAGTTCATGTGCTTACACTTACAGTTCTGAAATGATCCATTTACGAGTCATTCGTAGGAAGATGATTAGGTCAATGGGCACATCCACAGGTATTGGGGCTGGTAAAAAGTAAAAGATAGTTGCCTCTTATTGCTGTGCGCCTGTCATTGTGAATTTTTTTGGGGATCTTTCAGGGCATCAGTGAGAAGTTGCAGAAAGTATTCATCTTGGATTCCCCCGTAATTAAGTAGTGCAATTAAGTTCTTTGACAAATATGTCCTCTTAATTCAACCATTAGGTTCATATTACTTTGCAAAATTTCCCCAACGCCTGAGCACAAAAGACAATAATTAAAGATAGAAACCCTGCTTGGAATTAGCTAAATCATAAATGATGAATTATGAACTTCTTGTCATTCAACCGATACGAGTAAACCATTTATCAACTTTCTACCTGAGAAAGGTTTCTAGAACCCGAGATATGCTTGATTTATTTCATCAAAGAAATAATTCAGTGACCCAAATCTGTAAGGCAGGCCTATAAGTTAGAAACAAAGAAATGACTTGGACTCCTTCCTCATGAACACCAACCACTAACTGACTAACAAGTATCAAATACTTCTTTAAAAATCATAAACACCTTGGACCCCTAGCCAAAGCATAAACACCTATAAAAAATTAACTTCATAAAAAGCAAATAAAAATAATTAAAGGAATTGCAGGTAAAATGGATCAACAGAAAATTCACAGTCTCTCAGTAAACTTAGCAGCACAAAATGATAATAAAAACAAGCTCATTCACGTTACTACGAATTGCAAGCAGCTCAGCAAGGAAATCCAAAGGAACCACAGAGCATTTAAGTGCAGAAATGAACCAAACTTCTTATTTGCTTTATAAGTGTAGATGGAAACAACCATGATGCCCATATTATTATTTTTTATTATTTTTTTACGACCAAACATCAAGTTTGGCAACCGGAAGTCAATGCCCATAGATTTTTTATTTTTTTTTGTACTTCCAAACATCAAGTTTAGCAATCGGCAGTCAAGTACTTATAGGGTCTTGGTACAGACAAATTAAATAACAAGACATGAAATGTAAAACACTCTCTCAACAAAAGAATCATCAACATGGTAACTAGTCAGATTATAAATATGGCAAATATAGTTTTCATGAGGACACCCCACTATATGGCTTTACAAAAAAAATCATTCATAGCTAAATAATCAAGTTGTTTTTGTTGGAATATCAGCCTCTAATCATGCTTTATTCTTCACATGATTAAACACTAAGCATGCTTTACATAATCATGATTACTAGCTATAACCTATGCTGATATATAATTCACCGTATGCTTAGAATTACATGTGCTACATCTTCAAACATCAACATGATCAGTGAATAGAGAACCTCATGCTAAAACTTGCTGCATACTTGGGATTAAAGTAGACAACCAACACATAATAAACAAGGAGATAATAGTGTAGAGTTACCTGACTTTCCTCTTCTTTAGAATAGACAATCAACAATAGTTAGTACCTAAAACAGATTGCTTCAAGGAAGGTTTTTCATCCACTTCTATGTCCTTAAACTTCTAATGGCAGAAATTACTTTAAATAAGGCTAGAAGGGAGTCCACCTCCAACTGAATAGACATGTGTCACCTACTCAGCCATCATGAGGTGGAGACACATCCATTAACTTCAAATAAAAAACTTGCATGCCACTTAGTGGATTAACTTGATGTACTTTAGCCTTATGTACAATCCCCATAAACAACCATGATGCCCATAATAGTTAGTACCTGAAATAGATTGCTTCTAAGGAAGGTTTTTCATCCACTTCTATGTCCTTAAACTTCTAATGGCAGAAATTACTTTAAATAAGGCTAGAAGGGAGTCCACCTCCAACTGCATAGACATGTGTCACCTACTCAGCCATCATGAGGTGGAGACACATCCATTAACTTAAAAAAAAAAACTTGTATGCCACTTAGTGGATTAACTTGATGTACTTTAGCCTTATGCACAATCCCCATAAAACAGTAAAAGCCTTGCCTTTAGTACATGATCTAAACATTAAACACACACTTGATTAAGATTAGACTAATCCGGTTTTATCAAACTAACCATGATTAGTTGCTAAACCATAAAAAAGTCTAACAGTTTTATCCATTGCAATTGGCCAAGTTAGGTGCAAAAGTACAAGATAATTAGATAAATGAAAGAGCACTCTTTAATGAATATCCTTAAAAACCAAGAGATGCACAGGGAAGCATATCTATCGTACAAGTTCTTATGCTAAAATAAGCTTATGCCAGAAACTGAAAATATCTACATATGAAACATGAAGAAAAAAAAAAAGAATGGAACTCATAGTGCAGGACATCCACAATCCAAAATGTGTCTCTGAATTATGCTATGTACACATATCTTCCTTACCTTCTCTTTTGAGCTTGCTCAGGTAACCTCATTACCAGATGAAATATAGAAAATTCCTACACTGACTATTGGATTAAATATTAATTCGAAGACAGCTGACATTAACACACCACATCAAATCACATCATAATTCAATGTTCATCTTTTCCTTAGACAGATCTTTCAGACCAGTAACACAATTATTCAAACAGATTGTTTTACTACCTATTAATTTATACCAAGCTCGCAAAACTATCTCATTCTCAATTATGGTAGTCAATTTGATGCAGGGGCAACCCCATCACAATTACTTTAACTAACTATTCTCACACACGACACAAAAGCGCCAATATCTATACCAATCAAATGCAACAAAACATTTGAAAATCAATTCAATTTGAATTTCATTTCATATTTAAAACACTAATGGGATTACTTACAGTGACTATTTTCGCAAACTAGAATGGCAGGCAAATCCCAAAGAGCAGAAATATTAAAGAGCTTCAAACAATTGCCCCTGATTGGCCGCCCCATCACCATACATAGCAAAAATAACAGCTTCATCTTTATTATATTTCTGAACAAAATTCCACCAAATCCCTAACGGAACTTGTGCATCAACAATCCCATGTCCACCATTAAACCAACTATCTTTCTTATAGAAATGCATAGATCCGCCTTTCCCTTCTCCCCATCAATTCTGTAAATCATGCTCCACAAATAAATTAAAAACTTAATATAATATGTGTTAACCATGAATTACTCCATCCATGGTTGACCACAGAGAACCATGCATTAATCTAATCAGCTAAAAAATAAAAATCCCCAAATATTTCCCAATTTTGAAAACCCTTGCAATCAAATCAGAGGGTAAAAACAAATTAACAATCAGATCAGAGTAAAACGAAATCAATTCATGCAAGTTATCTAATACTAACCAATTCATTAAGAATCACCTACCTCATTGAGGACTAAGAGAACCGAATCTTATCTTCTTCGAGTTAAATCCATCGAAATAAATACCTAGGGAACATCAATCAACTTGAAATCACCATCATCTTCGATTTCAGGAATCGAAGATAAAATTTGAGGTCTTATGTTCAGGAATTGATGGTGGAATTTGAGGTCTTAGGTTTTGGACGGGGCTGCTAACGACGGAGTGGTACTTTCTTCTCAGAGAAAGAAGAGTTCTTGAGATAGAAAATCTTGGATTATGTTCGAGTCATGGGTTTTGGTCAAGATTTTAGAATTAGTCAAACTCTAATGTAGGACTTTTGCTAAATTTTGTAAGAAAAAATATTTTTTCATAAAAAAAAAAAAAAAACCGGTTACAACCCACAGCTGTAAGCATCCATACACAAAAACTCTAATGAATTAAGGGTGTTTTGCAAAATGGTCACCCTTTCTTAATTTGGTTTACAAATTGATCATACTTTAAATTAGTGCTGACAAATTGATCTTTCTCCATCCGACATACAGGAAATGAAAAAAACGGTAAATTTCAGGACTAATCTACCCCTTCTGCCGATGTAACCATGGTAGTTGAACCATGGTTAGCTGATGTATATGTGGCACCTCTATGCATACGTGGTACTGACACGGCACCTGACAGTTGGAACATGTGGCACTCCACCTGGCAGTGAAACATGTGGCATAATATATGTGGTTGGAAATGTGACCGTTCCCCAACGGCTTGATCTTATTTTTCTTTCACTTTAAGAACACATACACCTGCAGACAGAACCACACAGTCATACATTTTCAATCCTCATACAATATGTTTAGAATGGGTGGTGGCAAGATTGAAGAATGGTGTAGTAGTAGTAGTGATGGGGAGACATCAAATAGCAAGAACAAGATTAGCAGCAGCAACAACTATTGTGGTATGTGTGAGAAAGGTATGCATGAGGCAATTGACTGTCCATGGATTTATTCGAGATGCAAAATGGTACCTTGCAATGGTTTGAGGAAGCTCTTGAAAGCACAAACTGATGATCATGATGGTGAGAAGTTCTTCAGCTGTTCTATCTGCTCATACTTTGAGTGGTTTTCAGATGCTACAACACCTGGTAAAGCAATGCAAATCCATCTTCCATCTCCACTTTCCTTCTTTGCTTGTGGTGACAAAAGCCATGGAAAAAGCAACTGTCCATGGGAAAATCAACCCTGCAAGAAGAAGAAATGTAAGGGAAAGTAGCATTATATATATGTAATAATGAGCATAATGGCCTAAGGTGAGATGTCTTGAGCAGCTAGTACTAACTTTCCATCTTCCCAATTTGCACTCACATTTCTTCTTTTGAACATAGTACCCATAACTAGCTGGCCATACATCATTCCAAGGGTACAAATAGGCTTGTCTCTCATATGTCTAGCCATGTTATTGAAGGACTCTGAGAAATTGTTGTTTAAGTGCTCACAACATGCAGATGGGTCAAAGAAAGCCCTAGACCATTGTTCTGGTTTTTCCTTCAGCATGTAAGCTGCAGCAGCTGGGGACAACTTGATCAGATCATCCATATTTGCCTAAACATACCATTAACAAGATTAATTAAATGCAAATCCATAATTAACATAACCAAAAAAACTTTACATAGTGAATTAGGAAGACAAATTACCTTCCAGTGTCTCTCCTTGTAGCATTTTGCAGCATTGTATACAAGGTAGTGCGGTTTTGATCCTTTGAAGTGAGTTTTCAAGTTTTTGAACATATGACTGGGTTGTAAAACAGGGAATTTCAGAAACTAGTTATTTAATCATCTTAAAGACCAAATGTTTAAAGAACAACAAGATTTAAAGGATACGTAAGACTTATCGAAGGCAATATCTTTTGAAATATTCTGGGTAAACCTCATCCAATGACTCTTGCAGACCTTTTTGTCTGTATGAGATAAAGGTTATCTTCCCAGCAGGATGGTCTTTAATTAGTGGCTTCATCTCTTTCATGAATAAGTTCCAATTTTCCCCACATTCATTTTTGACCACCTTTATGGCAGGCAATAGGCACTATCCCATTCTATCCATCTAAAGCAGTAGCTTCCATTAAACATCCACCATGTTTTCCAGTCAAGTGGAAGACATCAAACCCAATGAATGGTCTACCACCATCCTTCCATCCTTGAATTGGTGCTGCAAATGCAATCATCATGGACTCAAAACAGTTGTCCTCACTGTAACAAAACATACAATCATAAACACAAGTCAACATATGATTTTATGTTGTTATACATAATAAACAAGACATAGTATTATTACTATAACAAATAACTTAGTAAAGTTAGATGGAAACTTACCTTCCAAAAGTGTAATTTGTAACAGAACCAGGATTACTTGCTTCTACCATATCACAAAAGGCTGGAACCATCCTATAAGATTCATCATAACTGCCATTGAGTCTTTCTAAAGTCATTGTTCTTGCTCTCCAAGCAACATGATATGGAACATTGGTATTATGAGTAGTAAAGAATTTATCTTTGAGTGCATATGGCAGTGGTACTGCATCTCTATTCTTTATCTTGTCATACAAATACTCAGCAACAAATTATGCATTAGCTGCTCTATTCATGGTCTTCAGTTGAGTTGAACATGTATGCTTTAAGTTGAATCTCCTCACAGTAAAAGTTGGTTCACCACTGGTAACACTTGCCCAGATAACGAACTTGCATCCTTGAGATTTATTGAACCTGCATAGAACTTTTATCCTTTAATTGTCATTGGGCTTAAGCTTGTATTGGAATCTCTTCTTAATGGCATAACCCCTTAGGTGCTTCTTGAAGTCAGCTTTGTCCATAAAATTCATTCCCACAAATATTGTGTCAACATCAACCCTGAGTAATGTATTCCCATCAGCATCAGGAAACAACTCTCCATTGCCATCTGCATCAACATCTTCTCCATACAATTGCTCAAACTGATTATACCATGGATGTTGTTTTTGATGAGTTGGCTCATTACCACACTCAATGGGTCCTTGAACTTCTGTTACACCTACATACACATAAGGAATTGGAGTGTCAGTTCATTATACACAAGCAAAATGTCTAATTATTAAAGTTACACAATTGCTTAGGCCATACACATAAGTTAGACAATTACCTTCACCATCAGATTCAAAGCTTGAACTGTGATCATTACTGTTGTAATCCTCATTACCCTCAGCATCATAAGGAATAATTTCTTTTCCTTTAGGATCTTCAGGCTCACCTTCCTTCTCCACACCACTTGCTTGTACTTCATTGACTGATTCCATATACTGTTGTGGATGTACATTGTCAACCCATTGGTGGTCCTTAAAGTAATTGTTTACAAATTCACAGTATACACCAATTCCCATTTCTTCAGTATCAGAAACTCGACTTCTAGGATCATCTATTGGATGACACACATCCTCATCATCATTAACCAATTGGATGTTCTCATACTCCAACTCAGCTTGTCTTGTTTTAGCACTAAATACAACATTCTCATAATCATCATCATCCACATTCACATACTCATCCACATTCTCAAATAACCTCTTCTTACTGCCACCAATCATAGTCACTGCATCAACAGATTTCTTGAGTATCCTTGGACTCCTTCTGACCAAATTTGGTGATGTAGTGCATTTAGACTTCTTCTTAGGTGTGGCAAACATTTCAGGATCAAGTATGACTGGTGAATTAGCATAGTTAATGCTTGTTATTGAACTACTTCTAACCCTGGATGGTGTTGAGTCTCTCTTGTCAGTTATCCCAAAGTTCTCAGCACATCCATCACCAGGAGGCGCATTCCTGTCACTAACCCATCCTCAACAACACCCTTATCCCACATATCATACCAATGAGAATCATTAACCATATACACTGGATTATCATTACCAATCCAAATTACCTCAACTTTCTTAGCTGGTGCCAACTCAAAAGAAGCATGAACCGTGTCACAAAAAGCCTTCAACCCTCCAGAATTAACATCCACATTTTCAAAATACTTCACCTTATTAGTCCAAAACCATTCTACCCTAAAACTCCTAGTTGGGTACTTCACATACTTCCTGCACAATATTAAATACATACTGAGTGAATAATTACCATTAACTAACTTAACATTGCATCAAAAGGTCACTAATTTTACAAATCACTATAAAATACAAAAATCCCAAATTTCAGAAATATTAGGGTTTCTGAATCGAGCTTAACATCTACAAAATCATTATAGAGAGGAAGGGTATTTACCTAGTGATGTTTGTAAACATCTTGAATACGAAAAATAACACTGATTATCAGAAGTCGATCTTCACAGATCGATAACCGATGTGGCAAACTCTGAAAACTCGTATCTCGCTTTACAACTTTAGTACACCGAGATTAAGAGAAAATGATATTGAAGAAATATCTGAAGAATCAGATCGATCTATATTGGTTCATGATTTCTCCATCATCTTCTCCATTTTTTCAGAGAAGAAGAACCCTAATAGAGGCGTGCAAAAAATGAGGTGGGAAATGTTCACTTCTCGTATTTGTCTTAGGTTTTTCTTTTCGTTTGATCCAACGTCCCAAAATTTTAGAGATTAGTTACACAATGTCACACGTGCAGATCATTTGCTCGAGGGGTAATTAGGTAACTTGACTGTCCGACAAACGTCTGAAGCATGACATAACCACGTCGTTTCTTGTATAGTGACCAATGTGTTAAAGGTTTGTAACATTGGGATCAATTTTTGAACCGGATTATGAAAGTGGTACTGTTTCTGTAAATACCCATGAATTAACCATCGGGGTTAGCCCAGTTGGCCAGGAGCCTGGTTCGAGTCTCCACTCATGTGTAATTTAAACTAACTTTAACATGGGTTCTAGAAGAGCCGAGTTACTTTAACATGGGTTCTAGAAGGACCGAGTTTGCTCAGTAGGGGCAAGTCAGTGGCTACGATGCCAGGGGCAGGACGGGCCTATGCCTTAGCATAAAAAAAAAAAAAAAACTCCAATGAATTAAATGATGTAAAAAAAACTCATTTTACATAAACTATCTATATTACTCTTCTAATTTAAATAACCCAATAAAAACAAGAATCAACCCCACATTTAATTTTTATTACATTGTTACCACCAATAACAACTGACCACCACCAACTAGCAACATCACCGACCACCACCACCACCGCCGACCACCACCACCGACCGCCACCATCAGTGACCACCAACCATTACCACCGACCTCCGCCAACCACTACCGTCGTCGCCTCTGACAGTCATCGCGCCACCACCACCACCGCTGCCTACCAGCACCGCCACCAACCACTACCGCCTCCGATCACCACCGCCACCGCACAACCACCTCCGCCGACAACCACCACTGCCTCCATCAACACCAACCAGACGCCACCAAAACAGAACATAATTATATCGCCAGTGGTTTCGTTAACAAAATCTTGAAAATAAGATGAAACCAAAACTGGTTTCATAGAAAATGAAGAAAAAAATCAGATGAAACCAAAATTGGTTTCAACAAAAAAATGTCAGTAACAAAATTTAGTTTCGTCGATAAAATATCAGAAAATAAAACAAATTCAGATGAAACCAATACTTTATCACCAACAATGTTCGTTTCACCGATAAAAGTTTAAAATTATATGAAACCAAAATCGGTTTCACCAAAATTAGATGAAACTGAAGTTAGTTTCATCATAAATTTGCCTTTTTCAATACTTTATGGACTCAAATTTTTTCTAAGAACTATTGTGATGGTGTATATGTATATATTTCCATCACAGGCCAATAACATTCCCACCAAACAAGATTTCTGAACAAGGGATTAAGCCTAACACCAAAAAAAAAAAAAACATTTTAAATTTGATTACCATGAATATCGCCTCCAATAATAAAACTCATATAGCCATTGACCATATATATATTGACAATGATGTTTTAGCATAATGAACACATGGAAATAATTGGATATTTCATTGAAACCTTACAACATGACTTACTCAGTAATTTAAAGCAACAATAGTGACCATACTATAACAAAAACTAACAAAAATTAGATGAAACCAAAATTGGTTTCATCAAAAATGAAAAAAATACAGATAAAACCAAAATTGGCTTCGTGCAAATACCTCTTCATCATCTCCACTGAAAAGATGTGTACTTGTTGTGTACCTGCAGGAGAAATTTCTGGATGTATTATACAAGTCCAAATGAAAATTAAGTAGTTTAATGTAAACAAGAATGTCCAAAACCTCAAACTATACATCACAAAATATATAATGAACATATTGTTCCAACAAAGAGGCAAGGATACAGATAGTTTTCCTTCTCAAATGAAGGTCTGGAGCTGCAACTAATTCCCTCATAGTAGTTCTCCTGTTCTCATTGATCTCCACAAGTGCATGAACAACTGCAATATATACTTCCTCACCATGTTCATCCTTTCAACAATTCGTCCTCCTCATTGATAAATTCCTGAAGCATACAAGCATACTCATAAATGATCCCTAAGTTAATATTATATTGTTCGCAATATAACCAACAAGATTGGTTTCATCGACATAAACTCGAAAACAATAAATAAAAATAGATGAAACCAAAATTGGTTTCAGCAAAAAATAAAATAAAAATCATATGACCAAAAAGATTGGTTTCATAGATGAAAAGTAACAAAAATTAGATGAAACCAAAATTAGTTTCAACAAAATGAAACACTAACATAATCATATTGGGGCAACTGTTTTAACAACATCAATAACATAAGCATACATTTTACGCATCATAATTAAACATTTACTTCCTTTACGGTTTTTCGCCCTGTAAATAGAACCCAACCTTTCTTGTTGCATTTACTTCCTTTATAGTCTGCACAACAACATCCTTCTTGTTGTCTTTATTTCCTTTACACTTTACACATAAATGATCCCTAAGTTAAGATTATCGGTATCTGTTCGTAGTATAACCAACAAGATTGGTTTAATAGACATAAACTTGAAAACAAGAAGTGAATATTTGATGAAACCAAAACTGGTTTCGGTGAAAACAAATCATATTACCAAAAAAATGTAGGAAGATGTATAGGAAATGGAACATGTACATTGTTTCCTCTAACACCTTTATCAAAGACAAAAATAAATAATAAATATCAATATCTAATACCTAATCATAATGATCGACCTCAAATGATAATGGTATAGAAAAGGTACACATGTTTACTTCAACAGCGCTACTGCCTCAAATTAACAATTAACAGACAAATGCCAATGAAATAGAGAATGGTTTCGATAGTAGCACCACATATAGTCATTTCTAGATTGAATTAAACACTGACATCAAATAAGGCTCATATACAAAATGTAAGTAAGAATGGCAAAAAATAAACTATTCATTTCTTCCTCCGTGTGAAACTAATAGGCACTATGCGACTTAGCCGAGAGTGCTTAAAGTTAAAATTGAAATTCATAACTTCTTTCAGAACGATATGTTGGTTCAAATATCATCCATATAATTGTAAAATTATGCTACATGTCAATGGTTTGACTTACCAAGAGGGTTTAACAGATTGTGTAGATGATAATTATGCATTGTGGTGCATTACGTATATGCATAAGAAGACCTATGCCATCAAAATTCCAATGTTTAAGATATTTACCTCTCCAATTATCCGAGCTTTGATTGAAGGTGAAGAACTCTATCTTTGGCGTCATCTAGTGACATTGAACGCCTCAATTTGTGTTCACTCTCTCGTAGTCATTGCATTAGTACCTTATCCTGCAGTATAAATCCATACACCAAAGGCAAAAAAATAACTTGTAAGCTAACCAAAACCCATCAAATTCCCCATTGTTTTTTTATAACCCCAATGTTTTATTATACTAAGCTAACCACATAAAGCTATTATCCCCAATTTTGTCCATAACTTAGTAAGATAACCTAACATCAAATTCCCAAGAATCAAAACCAACAAAATGTCAAACAAAACTAGATCTAGTATCCGATTCAATTAAAAAACTAGTGAAATCATAAGTTTTTTAAATACTTAAAAACTTCAAGTTACCATTCTAAAATCCATTGTTTCTCCCAACACAAGCAGATGAACTTGAATCCTCGTATTCGTCGATGGTTCATTTCCACCATGAGATCAATCAGGAGAAAGGAGTTGTTTAGTAAAGAATCATGACATGATAGGGGATTTGGTGTTGTTGTTAGAGTAGAAAAATGAGGTGCTTCTAGTGATGATGTTTGGGGAGGAAGAGGAAGAGACGGAGGTGTTGTTGATGTCAGATCTGAACATCGTAGTGGGTTTGGTGGTGACGGAAGTGATGTTGGTGGCGATCTGAAATTGTAGTAGGTAAACAACAAAAAGATGTGTTGGTGAGGGAGGACAAGAAGATGCAAAGGTGTTCGCGGCAGATCTAGAAATGACAGTGGCTTACTGGTGGTGCTGCGGTAGGAGGAGTTGCCGGTGGTGGTAGGGAGAAGAAATAATATGGCTAGTGTTTTTATAACTCAAATGGTATCACCTTGTTTTTTTAGAGCTTATTATGTAAAAAAAATAAAATGAAAAATAAATATTTCAATTTTTAAAATTTAATGCAATTTTTGTTATGTTCAAGTGTTACCATTACAGTGACAAAAGAGTAACAGATTTTGGGTTTGTTTTTGTGTAGACTATATATTGGGTGGAAATAGCAATTTTGATTATAAGTGTTGGTGTACAAAAAAATTGCAACAAATATTATCTCCTAATCACTATCATCATCATTGATATAAAATTTATTAACAATTATAACTGTTGCAGGTATTGTTGCAGGTGTATCCGTAACTGAAAAAGAAACTGTGACACTATGATAAAAGTCCTAATTTGGTGTAGTGCTTGTTGATTTTATTTGAAATAATTTCAAATGATATGTTGTCTATTTAGATTCTCTTAATAATTTCCGACTTAATGTATACTATTAAGTGATTTCAAATTATTTATAACACGTGTACCAGCACGGCACATCACGTTTATTCGTGTACTGTGGTCGTGGGATGTGTTGTGCCTAGCTTTTGACTAGTAAAGCATAGTACGGAACATCATGTTTAAGTCGTTGCCACAACACATCATGACTCATGGCACGTGAAGCACGCGACTTCATATGCTGAGCCGGCACATTTTACACCTCTAGATAAAGATATAGATCAGCAGAAAGATGGAAAAAAAAATAGAGAATATGTCTTGGAAACATGCGTATTTTAATTTTTCTTAATAAAATTGTAAAATCAAGAAAATCCCAGAAAATAGATGACTTTGTTAAAACCCGACGAATAAGGATGGGAGGAATGTGCACCCTTGGTCTTTCTTGATCAAAAGAGAGAAACAAAATTTAAACTTAGAGATATGAAAGGAAAAGAAAGAAAGAAAAAAACAAAATTTCAGAAAATATGGGTTTGGGGAAAACAAAATCCGGAAAGCGCGTTAGGTTTTCCAACCATGGGTTTCAATTTCATAGTGAAAAAACAAAAGAAAATGGGCTTAACTGTAGTTTTCACTTCCTAAAAAACAGCTTGCAGTCATGTATATTTTCTTCCCCAAGGCCTAGTTAAATCAACTAGAACCATTATTTTTATGGAGCATGGTTTTTTTGGGGGGGCCATGGTCTTATTAGGCCAACCTCCCTATACTTATAAGGGGTGTCCTAAAGTTAGGTAAATACACATTTACCCTTTACTTTAATTTAAATTACTATTAACTAAAATCAAAATCAAAATAAAAAACAAAAACAAAAACAAGAGGGGAATCGAATTTTTTTAGTTTTGAAAAAAAAAAAAAAATTCTCTTCTTCTTCTTTCTTTCCTTGACGTTCCACTTTTGATTGAAAACCCCATCAATCTTTTTGATTGAGAGAATTGAGTAGAAATCATCAAAATATGGTTTAAATGGAAGTTAAAGTGGCATGTTCGGTTAGGAATAGTTTTAAAGAAACTAGTTTTGTAACCGAACATTCTGAAACCAAGAACACGAAGAACACTTCGGTTATCACGAGTTTAATTTTTCGTAACCGAACTCCGAGTTCGGTTGGTTCGCAAAAATATTTTTAACCGAACTCCTCATTGAAAACCAATATATTGTGTTCGGTTGGTTAGGTTAATTGGATTTTTTTTTTCATTTAACCGAACACTTGTATTCGAACAACAAATGTTGAGTTCGGCTGGTTCGCAAAAAAATAAATAAATTGCGAACCGAACCGAACCCTTCTCTGAAAATCAATATGTTGAGTTCAGTTGGTTAAAACTATTTTCTAACCGAACTTTATCAATATTACAAAAAAATAAATAAAATCTAATGCAACCGAACTGTGCTATTTTGCCCACTATGTTGAGTTTTGATTTAACCGAACTTGGTCCACTATGTTCGGTTGGTTCACAAAGAAGGCTAAAACTATTATCTAACCGAACTTTACCAATATTACAAAAAAATAAAATAAAGCCAATGTAACCGAACTGTGCTATTTTACCCACTATGCTGAGTTTCAATTTAACCGAACTTGTACCACTATGTTCGGTTTGTTCGCAAAAAACCTTGACAAACCGAACTCTTCACTAATTGCGTGAAGTTCGGTTAGATATTGGTTGGTATAAAGTTTGCGAAACAACCGAACTTTGTACACTTGGTAAAATCTTAATCAACGCGAAGTTCGGTTAGATATAGGTTGCAAACAAACAGAACTTCTAGACCCTAAAGTTCGGCAACATTGCGGGCAAACTGAACATTACTCTGTAAATCCTATAAACAAAGTTCGGTAACCTGCGTGTTAACCGAACGACTAAAAACCTCCATTAAGAGCGAGTTCGGTAACCTGCGTGTTTGGTAAAGGTAACCGAACTACACTTTCAGATGTTTTCGGTTACCTGTTCTTCACATAAGGTAACCGAACAAGCCCAAATCTACTTAAATTTTTTACATTTATTTGAAATTTTGGATCAATTCGACCAACATTATCTAAGTTTGAAGCATACCTGGGTACCCAAATACACTTCATCCGGTTGTGGTTGGTAAAATCCATGTTTTTCTTCTTCATCTTCTCTAACTTTACTCTCTCAATAATCCGACTTCTTTTAAAAAAAAACCCATCTTATTTGTTAATCTCACTAATTATCTTTAACTTAATCATTACACTAACTATTATTTACGCTAACTATTATTAACACTAACTAATCATTACCCAAAATTTAATCAGGAGGATAATTTAGGTATTAATATAAATATCTAGATAAGGGGTGACCTAGAATTATTTCTAATGCCTTACCCAAAATAAAACAATGATCCCTCAAAAAAAAAAAAAAAAAAAAAAACTGGTCCTCAAAAAAATAATTCATCAACTATAGTCTATAGTATCATCATTCGAGGCCCACCTCCCTAAAAATTTCATAGCTGGGTTCGTGTTGCGGCTTTATTCGCATCATCCTAGAACAACTTCACCTTTCTTTCTCGAGTGAAAACAAATTGTTCGTAGAAAAGAAGAATAAAGGTTTGCAATTATTAGGAAAGGAATACGACTCCGACATGCCTTCCTTATCATTAAGATTGTGATGTAATAAAAGAAAAAAAAGGTATACTATGCATCAAGGTTCTTGAGCAACTTGCTTGCTGGATACTTTTTCTGTACAGTGTGCTACACCACCTGATTACTAAATCTAGAAAAAATGGACATGTTTCTAATTTCCAAAATAAACCAGATACTATATAGTTTTACCTTAAATTCAACAACTTTGTAGTCATTGTAGTAATTGGGTAAATAAAATGACCTGATGATCATTTTGAAACTTATCAATACCAAGTGGAGTTCCCCGCCCCCTTTTTTTTAAATATATTTCTCGTTATTATTTGATAAAGAATATTACATTAACTAGTTGGTAGCCTAACAAGCTAAGCTCCAACAACATACTATTACATTAATTGAACAGGTTGCTGTGCTAACCTACCAGCGAGCCTCATGAGTAACCTATCCAAGGGAGCCGAAGCGGATGGGGGCTGAGATTGTGTCATAAGGGGGGCAAACTCACACTACCTTCCATGTTAATTCTTATAATATTACGTCATTAGGGGCTCGAACCTGGAACCTCCTGGAACGCATGAAACTTTGAGAAATAGGGATGACCATCTGAGCTAGGCCCGTTCTTAAGTACTTCATCAATCAAAACTAAATAAACAACTTCGTAATTTTGGGTGGATTATATCATCTTGCACTCTTGCTTTTTTTCAACAAGTTCATGGACAACCACATATACAAGAGTGGAAGAAAGTAAGCATGTTTAAAGTGGTAAACAGAAACAGACTACAACAGACAACTTTTATTCGGATGGTGCACGATAAGTGTTCCACCAAATAAAATTCCTATGCCCCAAAAGACCACAACCTTACTTAGCAATAAAGTTAAAACACTAAAGATTATAGCTTCGCTCCAAAATTTTAGAAGGTTAATTCATTAGTGCGATCTATAGATAAAACATGATGTGATTGAAAGTCAAAAATTGTCATCAAATCTCCAAAAGAAGATTTTGAGAAAATACACTTGTCTCTCCCCGGGTTAACAAAATCATGGTTAGGAGATTAAAAACTTGAAAAGATATATGCACATGTTGTTTATCCAGATAGTCAGTTAAGAACACTGTTTTAAAAGGACGGCAAGCCCCAATCTCCCCTACGACGCTATCCAACAGACTTGTGAGAGTTCTATGTTGTATGTACACAGTATATTCCCATGAACTTAATCGAACTTTCCCCCACTATCCTTAATAGCATGTTGCGACTACTATGCTTAACAGAAATTTGGACATTAAGTTTTGACTTTTGAAAGTAACTTCTGCAAGTGTAATCCAAACACCCTACACGCGCTTCACATGTCGGGTTTCCCCCAACCCCCACGGTTGATTTGTACGGTGCCAGTTTTTTTTCACACATTTAGGAGCTGATATTTCCGTTCCTGATGTATAATGTACGGTTTCGTTGCTGGGGCTGTTTTTTTGTTTCGTTCGTAATATGTTCTGCAACGGTTTTATGGTTGATAAAATTAGTTTCTGATTTTATGGTTTTTCTTTTTTTTTTTTGATAAGAAGGTTTTATGGTTGATAAAATTAGTTTTTAATACACGTGCAACTGCAAGCGACAAGTGTCTCTCGTTATAAAAAAAAATAGTTTTTAATACACATGCAACTGCAAGCGACAAGTGTCTCTCGTTATAAAAAAAAATTAAGGATGGTATTAGGGATGTACATACGTTACTAATTATGCTCAACGGCTACTTCTGGCCACAATTTAGTAACATTTACAAGCGTCCCTAATTATAGGGCCGGGATGAAAAGTACGAACGGTAATTAATCCGATGGTCGTATATTTTAGAGAGTCTACCGGATATCTCTAGTTGTCTAGTAAATTCATTATTGTTCATTCCATGTCCCTTATAAAGAGATGAGTTTGATTTTTTTTTCCTTCTTTTCCTGTTGTGTTCTTGTTTGAAAATTTAATTTGCAAAAATGACGTTTAACATGATAAATTAGGTAAATATGATAATATTTTATTTATTTTTGTGAAAATGTCATTCTAACCATGTTATCAAATCATACTCTTTTGTTATTATTTTATAACAACGTTATCGATATTTGTCTCATAGTTGTTGGCACCATTTGGAGGAGATTGCAATTGGTGTCCAAGCTTGCGGCTGCTGGTGTTTGCAAAGAAGTGGCTACGTCTTTGGCTGATTTCCAATTAGGTGTAGGGGTTCCTTGTGACGGGGAGAGTATTTTACATGCTGCTAACAGGATGCTTGAACTCAAAGGATCTCATAAAAATATGTCTATGGTGTTGGTCGACTTCAGCGATGCTTTCAACCTGGTTGATCGGTCTTCCTTAATACCGGAATCAAGGTTACATTGTCCTTCCATTTCGAGATGGATAGAGTTTTTTTTATGCAAACGTGGCTCATTTATACTACAGAGACAACATCTTGTAGTCTTCCCAAGGGGTTCAGCAAGATAACCCCCTTGGTCCCTTACTATTTGAGCTAACTCTTCACCCTCTTGTGAAGAAAATTGACAGGATGTGCAACCTACACCTCCAAGCTTGGTATTTGGATGATGGCAAAGGATTACATTTGTTAGAGCATTGCTCGGTCGAACTCGCATGCGTTGCTATCTCAAGCGTGTTTGTCAATGTTAGTGATCAAAACTATAAAGTCTTGATTTCTAGTCTACTATAGCTAAGGTCTCGGACTAGGATAGAAAGTGTAGTTGAGCTCAAGAACTCCATGGAAATCATCATACAAGACGAAGTACTACTCAAGGAACCAGTGGATATTCATCGAGTAAAAGGTATGTGGATACTTGAATTTATCTATCACTCAAAAGTCTATCTACTCTATCTCCTATCTTGAGACAAAAGTCGTATTTATATATAGACTAAGAATATACACATGTAACATTTCGAGATGAGTATATCTCGCTTATCTATTTCTCGAAATGTATGTTGGTAAAGCTTTCTCTTTAGCCAAGTTCATCTTTGCCTAGTGACGAAATTCATGTTATGTTTCAATCACTTTGGAAATGGCTCTGACGAAAACTAGTTTGTGAATAAAAACTATATATATGACATCCTATGAGAATGTTTCAATGGTTGAAATGAGAGTTTAGACAATATAACCACTGGGGGATATAAACATTGTTGTGGTAACACATATATGTATAAGTCCTTAGAACTTGAACCGAAGTTTGCGAACTTTGTTGATCAAGTAAAAACCGGAACTTGAGCAGTCAACCCAGTCCGCGAACGTGCGTAGTTTTCGAACATGAGAATTTCTGTTGGAGTTGTAGATCAGTTTCAGTCCGCGAACTGACGGAAGTTCTCGAACCCGAGAATTTCTGTTGAACCCAGTCCGCGAACTTGAGTGGTTATGTCTAAAAACGATGTTCGTGAACTTATCTAAATTATCTAAGGAATGCTATTACAAACCGTGGATTTATAGTTCATGAATTGATTCGAGTGAATCACATTGTTTTAGCTTCAATTGTGTCTTGTGTAGTACATAAGATCCCATAGCAATTGAACAACTCTCTAACTACTTCATTTGAGTCACTTGGACTAGTTATGGTGAAGAAGAATATGGTTTATATTGAACCAACTATTGTACACGTTTGGGTACGGTTACATAAACCCAAAATTGTCAAGTACATGTGTGTATGGCAAGATAAGTTTTCGATCCAACGGTTGGAAGATATTATCTTGTATCTAATCAGGTTTTCATCTAACGGTGAATATTGAATGCTTTGTTACTAAGCTAACATTGATTGCAAACCCTGATTTGAAAGACTATATAAGGGAGAACTCTAGCAACTGGGAAACCTAATCCCCACACATTTTGTGTGATACTAGTTTTCTAAGCTAGAGTCGATTCTCCTTTAACCTTTGATTATCTTCTTCTAAAACCAGGTTAATGACTTAAAGACTTCATTGGGATTATGAAGCCAGACCGATACTACTTTTCTTGTAGTTGTGTGATCTGATCTTGCTGTTTATACTGTACGAGTACAATTATAATAATTGGCTTGAGATTTCTATCTCCGATAGGCAAGATATAAAAGTAATCACAAACATCTTCGTCTCATCGTTTGTGATTCCACAATATCTTTTTTCGCTGCGTCGATTAAGACTATTATGAGGTGATTGATAAAACTGAGATGTTCTTCGGGAATATAAGTCTGGTTTTATTGATTGGTTCATGTTCACCTTGATTTATCCAAAGACAGAACAAAACTCATAGGTTTATTCGTGGGAGACGGATTTATCTATCTTGTAGACTTTTCTATGTGAGACAGATTTGTTTGCTAAAGTATTCGACTTTGGGTCGTAGCAACTCTTGGTTGTGGGTGAGATGAGCTAAGGGAATCAAGTGCGCAGTATCCTAATGGGATCAGAGGCGTAGGAGCATAACTATACCTTGGATCAGTGTGAGATTGATTGGGGTTCAACTACAGTCCAGACCGAAGTTAATTTGGAGTAGGCTAGTGTCTGTAGGGGCTTAATACAATGTATATTTAATCTGGACTAGGTCCCGGGGTTTTTCTACATTTGCGGTTTCCTCGTTAACAAAATTCTGGTGTTTGTGTTATTTATTTTTCGCATTATATTTTGTTATATAATTGAAATAATACAGGTTGTGCGTTGTTCAATCAATTAGAATATCCGACCTGATTGGTTATTGATTTAAATTGATTGACACTTAGATATTGGTCTTTGGTACCATCCAAGTTATCTCTCTTTGATTAGACTCGCGAATCACATTTGCTTGAGTAAATCAAATTGAGAGATTGAGATAATAACTCCTTGAGTATTTTTTATTGATTGAGTCTAGTTGATTCTCTAGAAAAACAACTCGGAATTGTCTATACAGATTGCTAATCGAAATATTGGGTGAGGTTGTTAGACCCCCGCTTTTCCACATTTGAATACTTCTAAAAAAAAATTGTTTCGGCCTACCTATAATCCACGTTGCTTGGAAGAGGGGATTTTTCTGGTAGACATTGGCAGATTTACTGGTGGCGTCAAATTGCTGGGTGGTCCTGATAGTTTAGATTCCCAATTCTGCAGTCAATTGGTGGAGCAATGCATACTCAAAACTATACAACTTGTGTCTTCTATTCGCAAGCTTAGTGATCCACAAAGTGAGTTACTACTTCTTTGTTGTTGCACCGATGTTTCAAGTCTTTATTTTTCTATGCACACCACCATTCCGGCTGCAGTTCAACGGGTACAATCTACCTTTAATGACTATCTTTTTAAGTATCTCCAGCAATTAATTACCGGTGATGGGCCCGATTTTGGACCTTTACATTAACGCTCGGCTTCCCTCCCCTTCAGAGACGGTGGGCATGGCGTTTATAGTATGGCTGATACTAGTCATTATTTTTTTCTTTCATCGTGGGCTCAAACCACGTCATTACAAGATGGGAAAATTAGGGGGAGACCCAAAAAAATAATATTCTTATTGTCAAGCCCACAATTAATTTTTGGTACGGTGACACCCATAATTATAAGAAATTATTAATGAATCAATACATAACTCGTTATGCATACTATCTTTTCAGGCATAACTCGTTATGCAGACTAATTTTTCAGGGGTATAATTGGAAGCGCAACTTGGACATAACATATCTAAAAATCCGCGCCTTAGAATTTTACAAATTTTATATTGTTGGAAATCTTTTTAAAAGAGCCACGCAACGAGTACAAACAAGAATATCAAATTTTTGTTTTTCACGAAAAAATCGGAGGTGATCCTCATTTTAGGAAAAAATTTCGAAAACTTGATACATAACCATTATGCAGTCACCAAAAATGATGCATAACACATTCTGCAGACGCATAACGAATTATGCAACCATTTTCTCCACTGCATAACACATTATGCATTTGGATAACAAAATTATGCATCTATAACAAGTTATATTACCATTTTTTTGGTTGATTTTAGCGCGTACATATAAAAAATTGATGCATAATGCAGTATGAATCCATATTTACGGATGCATATCAGGTTATGCATCTATTTTCTCGATGCATAAAAGATTATGCAACAATTTTCTCAATGCATAACGCATTATGCAGTCATATTTTTGGATGCATAATGGGTTATGCAACAGATTTTATAGATGCATAATAGGTTATGCAGATATTATCATAGGTGCATAATGTGTTATGCAGCCTTTTTTTGTTGTTGGTTTCAATAGTAACAAAAAAAATTTGTTGTGTAACGTGTTATGCAACCATTTTCTGGACTGCATAACAAGTTATGCTACAAATTTGGTAGATGCATAACATGTTATGCATCCATTTTAATAGTTGCATAACAGATTATTCAACCATTATGACCAACACCAATACATCCGTAGCTTATAATAAGCAAGTCTTGAATCATGCTTTGAAATTTTTAGAAAATCATTCAATAAATTTCAGACAAATTCATATATTGTCAAGCATAGCACAAATGCCGTCAATGAAAAAATGTAGAGAGACATCAAAGGCTAAGCCAGAGAATCTCATTGACTAGTCACTTGTAGACCCATCATTTCCCCACTAAAACTTACAACTTGATTATACACACAAAAATGTCAATCACTTTTCTAGTTTTCTATCCAAATAGCAAGAAATTAAATAATGGATGGGTAGCTATCTAATCAACAGTTCCATGAAACAGCTTGAAGCTTGATTGTCACCCCCTTCGAAAATTACAATTAAAAGACACTACGAGCCAAACAATTACAACAAACCTTGTGGTTGCAAGACAATTTCCACTGGGTGAAAAGTAAGCATAATGAACAGATTTTTTATGGTCTACCATCACCAATCCCATCTGTTATTGCTGTCATCATTACCACCACCATTACTTCTTCAATTTGTAAAGATCTTAATCCCATTTCAGATTACACCATAAAACCCTAGCTTTGATTTCATGGTAGACTTCACGAATTAACCACTGCCAGCAAAACCCATTGTAGATGATAGATAAATATACCACTGCAATCACTGATTTTCAACATCAAAGACAATCAATCAATACCCCATCTATGAACGACAACAAATTCAGGCCTCTATTTTGATTTTCTGGCAAAGTTCAGATCAACATGACTCACAAAACCGTTGTTGTAGAGATCTTAGTGTTCAATCACCTCGAGTTTGTTACCCTAACTTGTTAGATCTAGATTGTAACCTCTGATTCTCTGCACCAATAAAGAAAAATATCTTCAAAAAAGTGAGAATAGATAATTTTCTGAACTGGGAAATCCGGAAGAAACAAAAAAACGAAGAAACCAAATTTTTTTAATTTTGGGTTTGGGAATAATTTTTTCCCCAAAAATGGGTGCGCGCCTGAAGTTTTGGGAGCGTGGGTTTCACATTGGAAAAATCTGTGAGAATGGGTCTCACTGTAGTTTTCACTTACAAGATAACATCCCGCGTAAAGCGAATGTCTCGGGTCCTAGCTCCGCATTTCAGTTAACTCTTGATAAATACATTAAAGTATGTGATTCTTTACCCCCTTCATTCAGTATCGATGACACTGCCCCACATCTTATGAGCACTTTGGAAATGCCATACTTCGAAGCTATAAAGAAGGAGATGACCACTAAATACCAAATGTTTGATAGAGATTATGTCATGTGGCAACAAAACTAAACATGCAAAAAATTATCTTATGGTTGTTCCTAGTGAAGGACTTAATCAAAGTTTTGGGCCTCGTCATTTTATCTCCGTACTTAGTTATCACCTTGGCATTCCTCTTTTTGAGGCCGGCAGTCTATGTTCAAGTTGCAACCGTGAGATGTACATCTTTGGTGATCATGCTTTACACCGTGCTAGCGATGTTGGGTTAAAATTCCGGCATGATCTGGTTCGTGACACCTTAGTGGATGTTTGCTTTAGAGCTTGCGTTCTTGCAAGGAAAGAAGTTGCTTTAGGTTTCTTGTCTTACAATGATACTGAGTTGCGACCTGCTGATATTTTTGTCTACAATCTACAATTGGGAGAACGACAAAGATGTATATATGGATGTCACTGGGGTCTCGCCCTTCACTAGTGGTGGTATCCGGTCTTTCAAGCCTGGAATTGCTATTTCCAATACTGTCTCTCGTAAACACAATAAGTATTTAGATAAATGTGTCTCGCATGGTTATGATTTGAGTGTTATGTCTTTTATCACCCTTGACGAGTTAGGGGAAGACACGATGTCCTTCTTCAAAAGACCGAAGAACTGCAATGCTCGACATGACTTTAATATTAAAGTTGTCAATTATTTATTTCACACAAGCTTGGGATTGTCATTCGGAAAGGTGTAGGCGTCCAGCTTGTCGCTAGACTCCCTACCAACCCTTGTAATTCGGTTTTGGATATTTATTTGTTATAATTTTTAAATCAGAGGAGAATTAGGTAAATATAATAATATTTTATTATTTTTATGAATAAGACACATATATTGCAGAAGTCTCATTCACAAATTACAGCTCCCCATTTGTTTATATTATTTTATAACAAATGTTTGACACCCAGGCCCTGCTATTATATGGACCATATAAATACAAATACACTCTCCATCGTATAATAATACTAGGTAGAGAAAATGATTTTGATTAATTAAGATGTGGCAACGCAAACTGGTGCCCACACTTTCACTAAAGATTTCCTTGGATTTGTTGTTGTTGAACCCTGAACAAACAGATTATTCTTACTGGTTAACAGATTTTTGCTGTTGTAGTTGTAGTAAGTATTTTTGGTGTTGGGCAGTGACTGTTGGTTAAGTGAACCATAAATTCCACCGATTGAGGATGCCTCCTTTCGCCACCAATGCTCATACCCGTTGAAACAAGAAGCCTCTATGGCTGCCGCCGGGGTGGACATTCCTGGTGGTGCTTCTTCCGCTGTGGTTAATGTTGGTGGCGTAGTTGGAAGTGAAGTTGGTATTACTTCACCAAGATTGTTATGCTCAAAGATTAATGACCAAGTTGTAGTGTTGTTGTTTGTCAGACCAATAAACTTGTTCACCATCAATGCTAATCTGTGAACATTCATCACTCCAGTTAATTCCATCTGTATTTGATAGTTTTCTTGCATATTATTGTGTTACGCGTGTTTTCTCGGAATAATCCAAAAAGAAGTGGACATAGTTGTGCAATGAAAGAATCTAGATAAGGTGACCAATTGTGCTCAAATACAAGATTTTACTTTTCATGGGGTAGAAGACTGTGGTTAATGTATGGTGGAAACGAATGAAGTTGGAATTAAAGTGAAGTTGAAAGGGAATGTATTACACTCTCCATCGTATTGTGGGGAAAACCACGATAAAAAACTAGGTAGAGAAAATGATTTTGATTAATTAAGATGTGGCAACGCAAACTGGTGCCCACACTTTCACTAAAGATTTCCTTGGATTTGTTGTTGTTGAACCCTGAACAAACAGATTATTCTTACTGGTTAACAGATTTTTTCTGTTGTAGTTGTAGTAAGTATTTTTGAAAGTGTGTTGTGACTGTTGAAAGGAAGAGGTTAAGTGAACCATAAATTCCACCGGTGGTAATGATTGAGGATGCCTCCTTTCGCCACCAATGCTCATACCCGTTGAAACAAGAAGCCTCTATGGCTTGCCGCCGGGGTGGACATTCCTGGTGGTGCATGTGTCCTATGATGCTTGATAATTGATTTATATATTCGTTAGAAAATGCATTTTATGGTTAATGTTGGTGGCCTTGAGTAATTTTAGTTGAATAGTTATAATCATTTAAGTGAAGTTGGTATTACTTCACCAAGATTGTTATGCTCAAAGATTAATGACCAAGTTGTAGTGTTGTTGTTTGTCAGACCAATAAACTTGTTCACCATCAATGCTAATCTGTGAACATTCATCACTCCAGCTGGCTGCAGTTTTGGAACTCTAGTACTACTGATCATTTTCAACACAATCTCTTTGTCTTCTTCTTCATCCATTACAGATTCTTCAATCTCACTATCAGGACCACATTCGAATTCAACTTCCTCATCGGTTTTGGAAACAACGTCTTCATTGTGGAATGATTCTGATTGGGATTCTCGGATAGGTGTAGTGAAAGTTAAAACGAGACGACCGCCTTGACGTTGAGCACTGAAGCAGTTTTGAGAAGCAGGAATGGAGACAGCTTCAATAACTAATCTTCCATCTTTACGATGAGTATTCATTTGAATACATCCTCCTGGCCTAGTGAGTGAATTAAGTGGTGGTGGGAAAGATCTGGGAATTACTGATGAGGAGGATTTCTTAATGTAATTCAAAACTACTTCCTTGACATCAACTTTGACTACCGCTCGTATTACTTCTTGGGTTGCTTCTTCTTCTACTACTTCTTGAATCTCTTTGTGTTCTTTTACTGTATCAGAACGACTAACGACCGAAGGAGAATGACCATCAGAACCAGATTCACAACCTAAGTTCTCAGTACAAATCTCAAGGCTTTTAAGAGATAAACAGCTCTTTGATTTTTTGACAAGAGGATGAACATAAGGAGGTGGAAGAGATGATGGTTTTTTAATTGAAATTGAAGACCAAATATCAAATTGTTCTGGTTGTTGAGATAAATCATTCTTTTGCTCAACATCTTGTTGATTAATATGGAGTTCATCAGATGGTGAGAACACAATTGGAGAAGACATGTCCGCAGCTGAAAGTGTCCTTCTTAACATCTTGTTGATTAATCCAATTCCTTGGCAGGCTTGTTCACTTAGGGATACTTGGGTTATAGAAGTAGTAGTAGCACTTGACATCTTAAAGAAACTTTCTTCAAGGTTGAAGAAGTATATATATTACTCTGGAAAAGAAAGAATGGAAAAGAAAGAAAATGAGAACATTGTTAACATAAAAAATCAGTTTCACAGTAGTTCATATGTCTCTCTGGTACAATAGTACGTGTGTGTGTGTGAAGTACGAAACTCTTTAGCAGTGTGCAATTTAAACCAAAAATGAGACGAAAGTAAATAAGATAACTTGTTTACCTGAAATAATAATGAAGAAACTACATATACAAGCAAGCATAAATTTAAAGCTCAATTTTAGAATTGAGCTTTAAATAGTGAGTTTGTAGCAATGAATCTATGGAGTTTGAAGTGATCTATAAAAATATTGAGATAGAAGAGAATGATGGATAATAGATTTAGGAGGAGATGAGTGGGTATTTATAGCCGAAGAAAGAAGGCATATGCCCACTTCCCACCGCCATGAAACAAAAAGAAAAACAAATACCTTTTTATCATTATGGTAATTTAGTAAGACTAGATGAGCGTCCGTGGGTTGCACGGGTTTAGATTGGTTTCCCAAGTCATAAACGTACATAGCCCGTGCAGCAGTTTTTTTAGATTTGAGATTATTTATATCCGTGAAATTATTATTATGTATTTTATTTTAAATTTTGTGAAACAATTTTTTATTGGTCTAAATATTCTCTATAGGAATCTCTAGAATTTATTATTATATATTGATCTAATTATTCTCTGGTGGCGGTGGGGCCAGACTAGAAGCTTTGGAAATGAGTTTGATTCAGCTTTTAACCACAAGAATGGAAATTCATCCGAAATCATATTATTAATTATTAATAGTAGCACATGGTATGGTTGCACATAGTAAAAATGTGGGTGAAGTTTCGGACTAAACCATAACCAAAACCAAAACTGAAGAGAACAGTTTCCAAGTTTTGAGCAAACCATTTTAAAAACAGTTCTTTCTACACCAAACTGACTATGTTCAGTTTAGGATAACTCGACGGTTGCGAGAATATTTTGATTCTAGGCTACATCACTATAATTTTTAACCACTCACCAGATATTTAACTAATATTCGGAAGGAAGAAAAAAATCCCAGAGTCTGTTGGATATTTTCGGAAGATAGAAAAAATCCTAGGGTCTGTTGGATATTTTCATGCTACTTGCTTCTTAGTGCTTTGCTTCTTTAGAGCTTTGCCTCTTCTACTCTATCTCTATGTACTTGCTACTTATCTTTCTCTTGTGACTCCGCGCTGATCCATGAGGATGGATGAGGACTGATCCCTCGTCCTAATTCTATCTACTGAGTCATCCTGATTCCCTTAACCAAAAGGTAGTGATCAATGTCAATCGATGGAAAACCTCAGACTTTCGTGTGTTGCTTTGGGGATATAGACATGTAATAATTGAAATATTCGAATAACATTGTGTGGTTTCTTGAAGACATGTTAGGCTTAGAGCTCGCAATACCACTGTACCAGTGACTTCAGCGTGTCAGTGGGGTGGCGTGGCGCCATTGGAAGAACCCAAAGTCACTAATCGAGGCCCAAAATCAAATAGCTGAATCCGTTATTAGAGGCCCACATGACAAAATTTTAGAGCTGACTTTGTGTGTTTATTCATTTCTTTCCTAAAGGATAGCATAAGAAGGTACCAACTTCATTTTTATCCCTAGCAAGCTATAAAGTTGTCCACAAGCCTTGAAGACAACAGATTCCCTAATTAGTAAATTCACGAATTATAACCATATAAATCCCAAATCCGTCCGAGACCATACGTATCATGAGTACGTTTGGAGCTTCGATTTAATTTTGCGAATTTCCAGCATAAAACAAGTTATACGCGTTACGAATTACCGAATTGTACGGTCACGGTCCTTATTATACTTTTCCACATCATCACCAAGTTACTATTCTCTATCACATTTTTGACTTTTAAAATCTTACATATACCAATTTAAGCTCTATATCACCTATGTACATGTTATTTGTTGATTATATTGTATTATCGTATGTGTAGTTCGTTTAAATCGTAAAATCATAATACCTAAGGCTAGATTATGATAAAGATTAAAAAAAAATTATAGATTAATATATGTCGAATTTTGTGTTTGAATTTGTATCTCTAAAACAAATTATACACGTATATATGTCATATCGAATTATCTCCAAATCACAAATTGTTCACCAATAGCAAACCGTATATATATTCTGAAAAAACGAATAATACTCGTACGTTTGTCGTCCCAAACTTTTCCCAACCATAAATTAATAACTAGGAGCTGGATGTAAATACCAGCAACCAGATCATAGAACCATTGATATAATTAGAACCATTAGTTATTTAATTTATCCATTAACTGTTAACTTGTATGATATTATGTTATGAACATTGTATGAGCCTATTGGCTAAGTTCTTAGAGTGCTATTGTGATTAACAGTTAGTCTTTGTTAACAACGAGCGATTCAAAGGATGGACTAGTGGATTGAGGATCTCGAGTTAGGCGAGGCTTGTCATCAAATAGGTGGGAATGAATAACAAACTCTCTTGTATTCATAATTATTTTATAAATCTATTTATATTGCGAAAGTCATGCATATATTTGCTACTATATGATATGTGTAAGCATGATATACATGTATGTAATACAAACTAGTTTTGTTTTACATTTTGGGATGGGATCCTTCAAAAACAACTAATATTTGTGTTTTGGGAGCAATTATTTATTTTTTTCAAAAGTTTCTTCTTTCCATTGACTGGAAAATGGTTACAATCTTTACTTGTTGCTAGCATGGAAGGAATGATACTTTCTTATGATTGGTATGAGATGTGTGTCCTAATTTTATATATATTTTAAGCAAATCTATAGATGGAAATGCCACGCAACAGTATCCCTTATTTCTATAGGGAAACTCATGTCTCGTACATGGGTGTTTATTGTTCATTTAAATTACTTTGAAAAAGGTTATTATAATGTGTTTTGGTATTTAGAAAGAATGATGATGAGAATCTTATATATGATTGTTGAATAGATGCATGGTTTGAGTGGAAAATTTTATGATAGATGCCTCTGTCGGATATGATGTTACCACCATTAGTTTCTTTGAGTATTTGTTATGTTAGGTATGTGTATCAATGAGGTAGTGATAAGGTTACAAATCAAAATCCGACTATGAAGTCGAAAACTTCAGGGCGCTTAAATGATCATTGAAGAATCCGCAAGAGTCAACCTTACTACTCCGAAGGCCTTATGTCACTCAAATATTATTACCGTAAGAGTCAACCTTACTACTCCTGAACGAATTTTGGGTACAAGTTCTTTCATTTCTTTATTTATTTTTAGCGGAAAAGATTGATATCGTAATATGCCACTATTATAAATGGATATATACTTTGTAACTAGTTTTTAGTAAAAAACTAGTAAGTCAAGGTTAAATCCCCCTAATTACAAACTAAGAAGCGATTTTAAAAACCCTTTCTCTCTACTTTCTCTCCGAAAAAGAAATGAAAACCTTAATAGACTATCCGCCGTTTTGCTCAGATCGGCTCCAGATTACCCTCAACCCAAAGCTTGTTTTTACATGTTCTTTCTAGTCTCAAGTTTTTAGAATATCAATAGTTGATTTTGGTTTTCCGGTTTGTTGCTGTTGCCGTTTCTTCGAGGACTTGCAGCAAATCGGCCACTTCAACTGTTCTCGGCTTTGTTATGCTTCTACCTAATTTTATTAGTTTGTAATTCTGTGCTAGGGTCTTTTATTTACCTAATCTTTCTTAAAATCTTGGTTTTTCTCTGATAATAGATCTAGTTTTTATGTGTTCTTTGTTTGCTTTCTTAATCCCTAACTTTGGGTTTGTAATATTTATCTCTATTATGGGGATTTCAAGATTGGGTCATGCTCTCATCGGTTTGTACCACAAGCTTGATGGTGATTTTTTCCGGCAGATTCAGAAGTTCATTCGTCTTCTCCAACGAGTTCTTTGTTTTCTGTGGAAGAACGTATCCAGTCAGCATATTTTCAACAATCTTGAGATTCTTGTTTTTGTTGTGACGTTGTGGGTTTATGTTTGTGCTCTGAATACTGTTTGCCTCATGGGTTTGGTTTGCAATTGTTGCCATAGAAGAAACCAAGGCATTTTATCAGCTTTATTTCTAACCACTGTGCAATTGAAAGGTTTAACAATAACTTTTGTATCGGCTTCAAATACACCAAAGGGTTCCAGATCTGCTAATTTTTTTATTTGTGGTGTTGAGAGGATTTCTTTATCTCTTGTGTTAGATTTAGTATTTATTTTTATTATGTTAGTCCCTCTTGTTATAGTTTTACCTATTCTAGGCTTAGGAATGAAAACAAAGACAGCAACAACTCGATCAAGATTATCATTCGGTTCATACTTTACTTCAACTATTACCACTTCTCCAACACCAAGTCATCCCAATACTTTCCGTTACAGACACCTAAAGACCGAGTTAGACTCCCACAGCTACTTGAGACACTTCGGTTACTATTTGAGACACTTCGGTTACATTTTGGAAACTGTTACTATTGGTTGAGTCATAGTAACCTTGATTGCACTACGCAATCTAAACTTTAAAAACTCCAGTTCACGTTGTTTGCATGTTCTAAGGAACATTGGGTTGGATTCTATCCAGTCATTGTTTTGTGCTTTGACACATTCTGATCATGTTTTCAAAATCAATTTGACCCTATATCTTTGGACCTATCCTTTGCGAGAGAGAAGGTTTTCTGAAACTGTTTTTAGATCTGTAGGGCAGGATTTGATAGGTAAGAATTGATGGAGATACTATAACATGTAGGACTATTGTATGATCTTGAGCAATCTCTGTAAGGTTTTCGATTACCTAAATCGGTTTTATCAATATAAGTTCTGAGGTTAGCCTCTTTTTCGAAAGAAAATAATAAAAACAAAGGTTAAATCCCCTGCATCGTTTAGAGATTGAATAATAAATTATTTTCTCTCTCTCACTTTTCCTACTCCTCTTTCTTCTTCAAGAAAACCATCAACAACTACCCTTTTCTACTCATATGTGGTCCATTTTGGACTGGATCGAAGCATATTTCTTCACTATTTCTTGATTTCTAGGTTAGTTAGCAGTGTTACATTAGTTTTAATATGTTTTCCACTAATCTACACCATTATGGTAGTTTTATCTACTCTTTTTAGGTTTATCTTCGTTTTAATGGCGAATCTTGGTTATTGAGTTGGGTTTTAAGACCAATAGGGATGCTTTCCAACGACGAAATTCTCATATTTGTTGTCTCCGCCGACGAAATCTTCATCATCAAATTATCCGGCGACGAAATCTTCATCGATGATTTCTTTGATGACGGATGTTTCATCACTAGTTACAAGAGAATTGAGCAAACCACTTCTATTTTTGGAGCACATCTTTCTAAAGAAGAAAAAAACACCAAATGGTTAGAATTTAATTCCGAGAAAAATGATTCTTCCTCCGATTTAATATGAATTTATTCATATTTGTATTTGTCTTACTCCGGTAATCCTTCGCTTTCTCTTGTCGGATCTCTCAGTATTGTACTTTTACGGTATGCTCTGGTTACTTTGTATTCTCTTATCCTCGATCTTAAACTCATTGTAACCCCCAAATGGCTTAATTATCCCCGAAACTTAGGATCGAAAATGACCCAACAAATTATGATGATCCATTTAGCGGTGAAGTCAAGGGTTGACTAACCCTGGCTCTTGCCCCCCTAAAATCACAATAATTATACTGAAATCCCTATAATTTATACTACATTATGGATTTAGCCCACCATGTGCCTGACATTTAGCCCACTAAGTCCAACATAATTATAAATTTCTGTTTTAGCCCCCCTTAGTGTTAAACTCTGGCTCCGCCACCATCTAGTCTTGGTGAATTTTTTGGTCTCAAGGAATTGAAATCACGTGGTTACAACATTAAGGGTAAAATTGAAAACTTAAGGTAGACCGGAATGTGAATTCAAATCCAATAAAATCCTAGGTGCCAATCTGGCATGGATTTGTTCATTGATATGGCTGAATAGTAAATATCGGATGGAAATACTCACTTCAAAGATAGAAATTTAAATATTTCTTTGTAACCATGACATATTATGAAAAAGGTACATTATTAAAAACAAAAGCGAAGATTAGGAGGGGCAGGACTTGAAATGGAAATTTCGGTTCCTAGACATTTAACAACTGTTGCATCATCAAAATGTTTTCCAAGTTTTATATTTGCAACTCTTAGTGTTATATGACCGACAACTCACGGTCTCGATTAAAATCGGCAAACACTAGCTAAGCAATAAATTGCAACACAAAATAGACCACAACCGACAACTTTTATATGGAGGGTGCACGACAAACTACCAACTAAAGTTTTTTTTTTTTTTTTGTGCAAATGGGGAAGAAACTAAGCGGAAAGCTGATTGATTTGATTTCCACTAGTGTAAAATTTAATTAACAATAAGTTTGATTAAAAAAAATCATAGTTTTGCTTCCAAGCTCCAAAAATTTAGAATGGTAATTCCTCAACAAGCTTATTATAGGGCAGACATGGTTTATTAGAGGGGCGACATTTTAATAGGACAAAAAATGGTCATTACATGATCATTTAAGGTGTCTGATTATGATTTCCACTAGTGTAAAATTTAATTAACAATAAAAATCATAGTTTTGCTTCCAAGCTCCAAAAATTTAAATGACAAATTAATGGTTTATTCACAATTGACAAAAAAAACATGATCATTTAAGGTGTCCCTTATAAAAAAAACAGGATGATAATCAAGTTTAATGTTAATGATTAATTTCACTTATATTAGCTCAAAATGAAAAAAATAATAATCAGATTTTAGAGTTTTTAAGAAAAAAAGTTTGGAGATGGTAGAGATGTTTTAACCCAAAGTGAAAGTCAATCTCAATCAATTGAAGAAATTAACCAACAAAGTGAAAACCCAGTGCCTGAAAATGACTAGGTATACTTTTAAATTGTTTCTCAAATACGTTCTTACATTTTCAGAGCTAATTACGATTGGAATTTTGCTCGTAACCAACCGTAATTCATAGTTACGGTTCGTAAAAAATGAACTACCAACCGTAGATGGTTAAATTTGGGGAAAACCCCATTGTAAAACCAGTTACGGTTGGTAACTAAATGCTCGATACGAACCGTAAATGAGTTACGGTTGGTAAATAAAAATAGTTTCCAACCGTAACTGAAGAAAATTCTCAGATACGAACTGTAACTATTTTTATTTATCAACCGTAACTGAGTTACGATTGGTCACCAAATGTTCGATACCAACCGTAAATGAGTTACGGTTGGTAAATAAAAATAGTTACCAACCGTAACTGAAGAAAATTCTCAGATATAAGAACATACGGTTGGTAATGGAACTATTACCAATCGTAACAACATCAAATTCTCCAGTTGCGGCTCGTAATAGTGTTAAAATCAACCGTAACTCACATAAACTCAGAAATTTCAATTTTCATCTAAAACCTTAATTTTTGATAGAAATTAAACTTAAATCGAACAAAATAAACTAAACCCTAACTGGGTTTTTCATAACATATCTCATATAAGTCATTACACTTGATTAATTTTCTAATCATTGATTAATCGAAGACGATGAAATTTTCAGTTTTAATGGAGGTTACGGTTGATGGGAGGAGGAGAAGAGAAGAAGAAAGAAACAGATTTTCAATTTAGCTTTGATTTAGGTTAAAAAATAGGGAGGGTAATCTAGACAATTTACAAAACCATTTGGACACCTTCTAACCAACTAGAGGGACATTATTATCACACTACCGCCCCTCTAATAAACCATGCCGCCCTATAACAAGATACTTCCTTAAAGCGATCCATACACAAGACATGACGTGATTGAAAATCAAAAATTGTCTTCAAATATTCAAAAGAAAAAAGTGAAAAAAGAGGTTAAATTATGATGTTTATTTACAGATGTGATCCTCCAAGTAGGGAAAGGGAGGAATATCCCTACACATGTAGGGATATGGGAGATCATAGTAGATGATTTTTTGGTTTTTTACCTACATATGAGGGATAGGGAAGGGAAAAGGGGCACCATAGTGCTTGGCCTAAGTCTGTTATTGAGCACGTCCAGTAAGACACGTTACACAGGGGCGGAGCCAGCCCATTCCAAGGGTGTGCATTTGCATCCCTGCCCAGCTGGCTGCAAAGCCTATTTTAGGTCCAATTAGATTATTTTTTTAAAACATATAAGCTTATTTTTGCATTTTTGCACCCCATAACAAATTTTTGCACCCCATTCCATGATTCTTGGCTCAGCCCCTGACGACGTTACACGTCGGGCACCCTCTTTGCGCGTCGGGCACCCATCACACTTGATTAGGAGTCCCTAAAAATGATAAGTTCCTTGATAGACTTGTGGTCTCGATTAAAAGCGGGTTCATGTATAACTCTTACAGCGCGTTCGTTCCAAGATTTTCAACACCCAGGAATTGAATTATGGGGTAATCTGATTCCTATAATTCAATTCCAAGGAATTGATTCCTTGATCAAAAAATGTGTTTGGTTGAGATAATTGGATTTCATAGTAATCCAAATCTATATTAATTGGGCCGACCGAACGAAGCGAGGGAGGACCTTTATATGGCCATTTTTTTGTAAATAGTAAGTGATCAATTCACACAAAAAGATTGGATTTGGTGTCCATGGTTGGTTTCACTTGACACAATTATCCCTCCCTTTTGGTCAAATTACTATAACTCTCTATGTATCCTATTTTTTAGTGGTATAATTGGAAAGCAAACTTTAATATAACATATCTAAAAATCCATGCCTTGGAATTTTACAAATTTTATCTCGTTGGAAATCTAATAAAAAAACCTATCCAACGAGCACAAACAACAATATCAAATTTTGAGTTTTTACGAAAAATTCGAAGGTATTTATCATTTTAGGCACAATTTTAGAAAATTAAATGTATATTCATTATACAAAACACTATAAAGGATACATAATATTTTATGTAACCATATTTTGGTTTATGCATCAACTAATTTTCTGTTGCAACTAATAAAACGATGTACTTCATCCGTTTCAAGAAAAGTGATACTTTCATTTTAGGCAAAATTCTCGAAAATTAAATGCATAGCCATTATGCAAACCACCACAAAGGATGCATAACACATCATGCAACCATATTTTTGTTTATGGATCGACTAACTTTCCGTTTCAGATAAAACTTTCACATTTAATTTCAGGAAAAGTGATCATTTCTCCCCGTTTTGGGAAAAAGTGATACTTTCACCCCGTTTAGGGAAAGTGATGCTTTCGCTCCGTTTGGGGAAAGTGATGATTTCGCTCAGTTCCAGAAAAAGTATCACTTTTTCTGGAACGGAGCGAAAGCATCACTTTTTCGGAAACGGGGCAAAAACATCACTTTTTCTGAGACGGGGCGAAAGTGTCACTTTTTTTTTCTAAAATGAGGTGAAAGTATCACTTTTTCCGACACGGGGAGAAAGATCATTTTTAATGAAACGGAATGTGAAAGTAGTCGCGGACAAACCCCATCTTCAGATTCTTCTTCGGTCGGCCCTCTCACCGTGTCAACGGTTGTACTAGTACTAAAATACCCCGATAACTTGTCAATACCTAAAACAAAACATACACAGTTTTATAATCAATCAACAAATACTCTTCTTCAGCTTCTCAATTCCTTTGCCTCCGTTGCTGTAATTTAAATCCGAGATACACCCATCACTCTTTGTCTGACTTGAATTCGAAACCACTTCACATCCCAAATCCATGGCAGTCAAAACAAACACAATTTTAGAAGAGTAATGATACACGCACCGTGGCTGTGCACCGCGGTGCGTACCGAGATGAAATCCAACGGCTCTCTTTTAAGGATGCGGTGATTAGCAGAGGGGTGGGGGCCATTGGTAGGGGCCACTTTTTGTGTGTGTGTGTCACGTTCTCTCTCCGCGGGACGCACCGCGGTGCACAGCCGGGGTGCATCTAACATTTTTGATTTTAGAATCAAACAAACAAAACAACCCCAATTGAAGATCTCCATCTCTCATTGTTCAAAAATAAGATCTCCATCTCTCACTGTTTCTAGAGTTCTATTTTCTATCCCCGTTGATTTTAAAAGATAAAAAGATTACAAGGGGGTAATATAGTCATTTCATTTCAATTCCCATGTTTTTCCTCTGGAATTGAATTTTTTTCCATTGGACCAGCACTGGAAAGGAAATGGAGAATTTTGAGGGAATCGAATTCCCTCATGATCAAATTCTGGATATTTGATGGTTGGGGTAATTGGGACGATTCCCTCGGAATCCAATTCCAAGACTCCAAAAAAAAAACTTGAAACCAACACGCTGTTAGTGTCATCCTGTCATATGACCGACAACTCACACTCTCGATTAAAATCGGCAAACATTATCTAGCTCAGCAATAAATTGCGTCACAAAATAGACCTCAACCGACAATTTATAAGGAGGGTGCACGAAAAAGTACCACCTAAAGTTTCTTTTGTGCAAAAACCCCTACAAGCAAGAAAGCTATTTGATTTGATTTCCACTAGGGTAAAATTTAATTAACAGTAAGGTTGATTACCAAAATCATAGTGCTGCTTCCAAGCTCCAAAAATTAATATTCCTCAAAGCGATTCACAGACATCAAAACATGACGCGATTGAAAATCAAAATTTGTCTTCAAATCTTCAAAAGAAAAAAGTGAAAAAAGATGTTAAAATTATGATGTTTAAAAGAATCTAAAACATGAAAACAAATGCAAGTTGTTTATCCAGAAAGTCAGTTGAGAACACTGTATCTACCGGCAACCCACTCTCACCTACGGAACAGAAAAAGGAAAATGATTTACTCACCGAAAAATTTGCACCGCATTCTCACCGTGTGAGAGGATATGAGAGGACGGGTAATACCCACTTCTGCCACACCCTTATCCCAATACATCGAACGCTGTCCTGGATCCGTGTGATTTCCCTCGGTGCATTCACGGTGCAAATTCTTCGATGGGTCAGCAAGATTGTAACAAAATAATAGGCACTTGTTTATGATCTCTACAAACTCGTAATGGTAATTAATCGAACTGATCCCGCGGTATCACCCTTACTCATAAGGGGAAAATGGGATTGGATAATACATATCCTAGTTAGCAAAATAATTTGTTTTGACATGCCGAATGTTTTACCCGTACTAAAACGAATGTTTCCCCACTATGGTAAACGGCAAATCCTAATTAGAATTCTGTCATTTAATCCACTTAGAAAAAAATATTATTTGATATGATAGGAATGGGACCTAAGTTAATAAAAATATTATTTGTATATATATGTGTTTGGTTTTTGGTAATTTGTTCATATATTTTTTTTTGTTTAAATATATTTTTTTAATTTTCCACATTACTTGATAGTCATCCATAACTATAAATTGTTAAAATAAGATAAGAAAAAGTAGGAGAGAAAAACACAAAATAATATAAAATTACCTAACATTTTGTCTTGGAACCATAAATTTATTTTCAATTACACTAATAACAATTAATGTTTAAGATTTTGAATCAGGATATACATAGATAACTTTTATATCTCTCTCTATTTCTTAATCTAGAAACTCCTAAAACATCAAATAAAGTGGCAGGGAGTATTAATTTATTATATATTTGCGAATTTTGGAGGCCCCTACATAATGGGTGCTTAAATGGCAAACTCTTTGGTTTGCCACACCCATGGGAAGGGGCCTCGTAAGGGGAAAATGGGATTGGATAATACATATACATTGAGTCCGATTTCTATACAGTTTATAAGTGGATTGTGTATTCTTTTGTTTTTAAGTGGATTGTGGATTCTTTTGTTTTTCTTTTTCCAAATTTGATTTGACAAATGTTATATCTAACACGACAAATTACATAAATATAATAATATTATTTTTTATTTTCTTAAATTAAATATCTCATTCACAAACTACAGTGTTTTGTTACTTTATAATAATGTTTGACACCCACCAGGCTCTATTATTACATAGAAGACCATATACATATATACTCTTGCATCATATAAATACTACTAGTAAAAATGTTACTTATTATGCATATACTCATACTCATCAACAATATAAAGGAAATATCTATAATTAATAGTGATGGATATATGAAAATGATTCTGATGAATTATTAAGATGTGGCGATGCACCGTGGTTCCCAAAATTTCACCAGAGATCTCCTTGGTTCTGGTTTGCAGTAAGCTGGAATTATTATTAAATGTTCGGCAAGATTTTGTTTCTCCAGCTCCTTAAAATCTTTCACTCCTCCTTTTGTTGTTGTTGTTATTGAATCCTTAACAAAGAGATTATTACTATTATTATTGTTAATATAGTAATTATTCTTACCGCCGGTTAAGAGATTATTACTGTTGTTGTTGTAGTAGCAAGTATTTTTGTTGGTGTTGGTCAGTGATTGTTGATTAAGTGAATCATAAATACCACCGATTGAGGATGTCTCCTTTCGCCAGCAGTACTCATACCTGTTGAAACATGAACCTTCAACCGCTGCCGCCGCAGTAGTTTGTTGTGGTGTTGCAGCTAGTGTTGGTGCTGATAATGGAAGTGGCTGTGATAGTACCTCATGACCAAGATTAATCATTGGTCTCTCAAAGCTGTTATTCTTAGACGGTAATGACCAAGTTGTGTTGTTTGTCAGACCTATAAACTTATTTACCGCTGATCTGTGAACATTCAACACAATCCCTTTGTTTTCTTCTTCTTCTTCGATTATGGGTTCTTCAATCTCATTATCTGGACTAATATCGAATTCTACTTCCTCATCAGTTTCAAAAACATCTTCTTCATTGTCGTCAAATGATCTTGATTCTGAGATAGGTGAAGCAAAAGTTAGAACAAGACGGCCATCTTGACGCTGGGAATTAAAGCAGTGTTGAGAAGTAGGAACAGAAACAGCTTCAAGAACTAATCTTCCATCTTTACGATGAGTTTTCATTTGAATTCCTCCTACTACTCCTGGTTTAGAGAGTGATTTCAGTGGGGGTGGGAAAGATCTAGGAGCTAGTGATGGTGGTGATGGTTTCTTACTATAATTCATTATAACTACTTCCTTAATATCAACTTTGACTAGCTCTGGTGTCTTAGTTTCTTCTACTACTACTTCTTGGATTGCTTCTTCTCCCTCTTCATTAATATCTTCATGTTCTTCTTCAGTATCGGAAAGACTGATGTTAGAAGGAGGGTGACCATCAGAGCCGGACTCAGAACCTAAGTTTTCAGTACAAATCTCAAGGCTTCTAAGAGATAAACAACTCTTGGATTTTTTGACAAGAGGGTGAACATATGGAGGTGGAAGAGATAATGGTTTTTGAGTTAGAATTGAACACCAAATATCAAGCTGTCCTGGTTGTTGTTGTTGAGCAAAATCATTCTTTGGTTCAACATCTTGATCAGCAATTTTAGAAAAGATGTCAACAGCTGAAAGTGTCCGTCTCAATGAAGTAGCACTACTCTCGTATTTTGGTTTTTCATCACATCCAAAGGTTCCTAGAATTGATCCAACTCCTTGGCAAGGTTGTTCACTTGGTGACATTTGGTTTACAAAAGTAGTAGTAGCACTTAAGGAACTTTCTTTAATTATATCACCCTGTAAAAGAATTAAAATTAAAGCGTTGTTAGAATGAAAAACAGTACAAATGAAATTAAGGTGAATAGTACAAATGAAAAACAGTACAAATGTCTCTCTAATATAATAGTACGGAAATAATAAAACTCTTTTACCTAAATGAAAACATTATAAAAATACAAATGAAATTAAGGTGAATAAAATAATATGTTTACCTGAAACAAATGATGAAGAAACGTTACAAGCAAGCATCCAGCAATGAAATTCAAAGCTCAACTCAAAATTGTGCTTCAAAGTTTTGAGTTTAAAGTGATGAATTTATGGAGTTCTAAGTGATGAAATTTTGAGGTAGGCAGATGATTGATGGATAGATAGATTGAGGACGGGAGCCAGTGGTATTTGTAGGTGAAGAAAAAGGCCCACGGAAGGAACCATATCCATGGAGCCTACCCTCCACACTACCCACTATGAAAAGAAAAAGGAAAACAAATTTTAGGCAACATGATTAAATGATCAATAGAAAGGGAAGAATAATGAGTGTGTGGATATTAACAATTTATAAATTTGTTCTTTGAAAGAGGATCTTTTCCTGAGTATGGAACTCAATCTTCTCATACAAGGTTATTGTAAAAATATGTAAAGCAACTTTTATATGTTACTATTAATTATGACATTTACCTCTTCTATGGATATTAGCGGAGGAAAGGGTTTGTAATGATCTTAAACCGTGTCCTATGAAGATAAGATAAGAGTAAGAGAACTTTACAGGATCCAATGGAATGGAATTCCTAACAAGGATAACAAAGAAATATTGGGAAGGGCGCAAAGATCTCAAGTTAAAGAAGAGATTTCCTTCTTAGTCTTCTTAGATTTTCTGCCTTCGTATTTTGTTTTGTTCTCTTGGAGTGATAAGATATTGTGTAGAGTTTGGCTTGATTGCCTCCTCTTGTGTGACCTTGCTTTGCTTTTGCTTTATGCTGCTGCTCGTCAGCTTGTGTTAGAGTAGACTTTTTAGTCTCTCATATTGTATCGCCTAGGCGTCTTTCCATCTTGTTTTCTTTTTTTCCATCTTGTTTTCTTTTTTTCTTTTTCAATAAAATTTTAAACTTTTCAAAAATATTTTTTTTTATGACACTTGTTATTGTTAGATTTTTTCGAAAGAAGGTCTCTGTTACTATAGCTTTGTGTGTGTAGCGTAGAGTTTTGCCACTTGTTACTTTACATACTTACCTCTCTATCTCTGAATCCTCTCTGATCCATGAGGTGGAGGATGAGGACAGCCTATCACTAACTCTATCAACTGAGTCATCCTACCCTCAAGCAAAAGGTGGTGATGTTGATTCAAGGAAAATAACTGGCTCACACGGTAGATCCTCGCTAATGAGTTTCTTCATGGATCCAGACGTGGGCATCATGGCATTTAAGCATTTGCTCGAGCAACATTTATTTATTTATTTATTTTGGTCGGTAAAATTTTTTGGTATTGGTGAGTTTCAAATTTAGGTCACTGATATCATCACCCAATAATTTTACCACTATAATACAATGATACCAATAACATTGTATTTTCTGAAAACATGTTTAGCGCGGTAGCGGTGTGGTGCTATTGATTATTTGTACTCCAGAAAATGTTGGCATCTCCTTTGTCAACTGTGTGCAATGGCTATACAGTACCACATTTTGATTCTTGGTCAAATTGAGGAGTAACGAATTAAATTGCTCGTAATGTTGGCATCTCCTTTCTTTCCTGCTTACATCTGTTATAAAACAAACAATAGGATTGTTTTGTTACGTGCACCCACAAAATTGAACTCATTCCGATCAGTTATAGAAAAATGTTTCTTTTTCCGTGGATTATCCTGCAAAATAAATCATTCCCGAAAAATGCATTTGCCAGTGATCATGAGTCAAACCCTAGCCATTATGTGCCGGTTCCTTTCCTAGACATGTATGGCCACTGAGCCTGAGTCAAACTGCAACCATTGGACAACCGTAGTTTTTAATACAACAAGATCATAAACCCTAATTCAGATTCTAGAATTAAAAATTAGAAACCCTTAATTATGTTGATAATGAGATTCCATTCCATGCTTAAAGTAAGTATGAATTAAGTCTAATCGAAACCAGCACAAACCCACCACCGTTCCATTTATTCGTTGGTGATAGGGTGCTAAATAGATACGAAAAAAAAATGGTGAAAAAGTTTAATGGACGGTTAGATTCTTAATAGCAATTTGATTAATAAGAATATGTGCAAGAGAAGGAAACATTGAAGAAATAGCCAGAGGTGATGACCTTATTGTAAAAAAAAAAAAAAAAAAGAGTTTGAAGATAAATAAATAGGAGGGACTACCTATTATTAAGGCTGCACATGGGCCGGTATGGTCCGGATTTCTTATGGAACCTGTACCTATGCCTAGAGTTGACCGGTACCTTATTTTGAGGACCGGTACATGTACTTGGACTTGTACCTGTACCTGTAAGACCAGTCTGGTTCCACTCCGGTATCGGGTTTTTACCTGTTATCTTAATAAAGAATAATCAGATTGAAACGAGAAAAAGAGAAGTTGGTAATTTATCTAGTAGATGAGTACATAATCATCTGCACAAATTTGAATAACTTAGCAAACAAAGCATTTCAATTTGAAATTTAACAAAGCACTAGTAATGGAAAAGAACCAAATCAATGTTGAAGGCGATTACTCCGGCAGTTACCAACTGACCCATCTCCTTCTCTTCTATCGATTCATACACACAATTGAAAAGGCGATGGTACCCAAATATACCTCAATCTAAAACTTTTCCTACCTATAAATATTTTCTCCGAAAGTGATTGTGTATGGACTGAGTCGAGATAATGCAACTAATCGGTTCACACTTCATGTGATCGTCTATGGATACTAGATCGAGACAATACAACAACGAAGTATGTTACTTGATAAAAAGGTTCGGACTTAACCAAACACAATAAGATTCACTTATCAAGTAAATAGGAATTAACGTTTGTGTGATTTACTTTAATTATAATAAAACAATTATAATGCAGAAATATAAAGTAAATGACACATCAAGATTTTGTTAATGAGGAAACAGCAAATGCAGAAAAACCCCGGGACCTTGTCCAGAATTGAATACTCTCAGGATTAATCCGCTACACAAAATTACACCTAACTTCGTATAGTTGATACCAAGCAACTAAACCTATAGTTCACCTAGTTCCGTCTGTATTCCCACGCCTCCAACTTATAAATAAGTCACGTACTTGGAACAATTCCTTTGGTTCGTATTCCAAATAGTAAAGGAACAACACATTTGTTTGGTATCAACTCTCTTCAACCAAGTGATATGAGTCAGACAAAGGATCTTCGGTTTATCTTAACATAAACTGCTTCGTCAGGTCCTTAGATCTATCTTATGTTCAATTAACGAAGTAATCGTTTAAGATTAAGCATTTAATACCTTTAATCACAACGAATCGTATTGATGCCGATCTACTCAATTAATCAATCCAATCTATCACTAGGATAAACCGATTTCTTAATTGGATCCTATTTTACCACAACAAGTATTGTGCACACCAAAGATTATGAACCCATAAATCCGAAATCTTCAATATCTTCGTTGTCTTCAAATCTTCTTAGATCTTCATACAATCACTTGAATCTCTTGTGATCAATCACACACAGAACGGAGTCTATTAATAATGGACTATCACAAGATCATCTTTAGAACTAACAACAGTCTAAAGATCCTTTTCGAAACTTTGTACTAGTTTGAGTGAATCTTATATCAGAAGAGAAGATCCTCAAGCATAAAAAAACTAGGTGCAATCAAAGTTCAACCACCGTTAGTCAATCAAATCAATGAAAACAAAAGATAAACCGCAATCATCTAGTTTCCCACCAAGGTAATCGTAGAGCTTCTCAATCCCAAAGAAAACTTTAAACTGAGCGGTCGTAAGAAATTTCGCCTAATTAGGTTACTATCCTCTCCGAATAGGCGGCTACACCAGTAACAACAACAAAATAGGAAGTTTGTTGTTATGAAGGATTAGTTTGCTAGAAAGTCAAACTTCAAGTATTTATAGACAAGGAAGTTTGGACACCATGGAATTTCCAAAACCGAAAATATTCTCAAGATATTCATTAAAGCACAAATTCAGTTTACATAATTCCTGGAAATGCTCTATCCAAAAATAATGATCGAAATCTCTCGAAAAATCTCTAATTTGTAAATGCACATTACTAATTCTTATTTCCCTACAAAATGAAGTTTATTACCTTAATTAAAAGATTCTTAACATATTTATGTTTCGATCTTGAGATTCTATTCCTTTAGCTATTAAGGAATAACTTTGAAGAATTAAAGAAGTAAACATTCATAGCACGTGTTCAAAGTATGTCGACATCTTAACTTTGTAAGTTCTCTTTCACACTTACAACCTTGAAACTGATTTTCCACACTTCCAAACAAGTTTAGAATTGGTTAATCTGACTTTCAAGAACTATGCGATTGATCTAATAACATTCAATCACAATCATGGGTTTAACGGTTGTAAGAAAATAAGTTTCGGTTCTACCTTCCATGTGTGTACTATGCATAGTCACACTAGCTTTCCAAAATTCGGTGATTGGGTACTAGGATAGGTTCACCACATATATATGGTATCTAACTTATATGTGTTGTACGTGTCCATAGGATCAGTTCCCCTTTGCCTAAAAACGTGTTGCACATGTTCGTAGGATCGGTTCCCCTTTCTGCTATAAACCTTGTTGCACCTCATACAAGGATCAGTTCCCCTTTGTGATGTACTGCACCTATTACTAGGATGGTTTCCCCTTTCCCATAATTGGTCGGTCATAAAATCACAAACCCGATCATACCATCTCAAGTGATTACTTAATATCGGTCTCACTAATAAAAGTCATACCAATACATAAGTCAGGCCTTTGTGAATAGTTCTACCAAGAACACAACAAGTTGTGAACGGTTATGCTCAATCACACATATTGGTTGTTCATAAGATATGTAATAAATAACAAAACCAATAACGCCTGGCGATTTCCTTTTCGATTCACAAACAAATTTATGAACTTACTTCCTTAGAACACATGTAAACATTGTTCCCTAGGATGAAATCCTCACCTCATACCTATACATAATCACAATATATAGCATTCAAATGATTATGGCGATGTCTTATCTACAAAGTTTAATGGTTAAGCAATAAACCTCGTATTGTATTCCTTAATAATATGTCTATCTAGAGTTCAAATATGCTTCGCAGTTTTGTTTTCAATATCTACAACTTGAAAGATATGTTAGGGAATGAAACCGTTTAAGTTAAATATCACTAATCTCAAGCGGAAAGATGATGTTATCGTTGTAGCTCATTGCTTCTTCACATCTTCAAGTCTTCGCAATACTTGTAAAGTCTCAAATCCTAATACTTTCAAGCTAACCTATACGAAGTTGACTCTAGTACATAATCAAGCTACTCTTAACATGAGTTTTGATTCACTAAAATATGACAACCAAACTTGACATACCAATGCTTGGTGGGTTCAACCGAGCTATGCTCTAACAAAAAATGTTACGGTAACCATCTCAATCTCCATAATAGAAAACCCATTCTCTCACCTGAGTTCAAACACCAACATCACCACCATCTTTATATTCAATCACAGACACATAATACCCATACATCTTCACTCTTCAGTATTCACCACCAACAGTAACACAAATCCTATTCTCTTTCAAACTACAGATCCATCTACTTCTCTCTGTTCTTTAATATTTCAACCTAATTCAGACTCATGGATTAGTTTTCTCTGAAATTGTTATGTTATTTAAAGTAGATACGTTATACGCTTTGACGGTGTCAAAGTTTGTACTATAAATTTGAAATGTTGGTGTTGATTCATCCCAAGAAACTCACCTGAGTTCAAACACCAACAACACCACCATCTATCGATTCAATCACAGACACATAATACCCATACATCTTCACTCTTCAGTATTCATCACCAGCAGCAACACAAACCCAATTCTCTGTGAAACTATAGATCCATCTACTTCTCTCTGTTCTTCAATATTTCAACCCAATTCAAACTCGTAGATTAGTTTTCTCCGATCTTGTTACGTTATTTAAAGTAGATACGTTATATGCTTTGATGGTGTCAAAGTTTATACTATAAATTTGAAATGTTGGTGTTGATTCATCCTAAGAAACTGTGATAGGAGAATTTCTTCCTTTTTTTGCCAATAGATCTGCTGCCCGATTCACTTTCATTTTAACAAACTGAAATTCCAATAAAAAAAGTAAATTGTCTGCCAAATTTCTAGTTTCGTATAAAATTCCCTTACTTTGCCACTAAATTGAATTTTTTTTGCCTTGCATATATAGCATAGAAGAGAGTTCAATTTTGTGCACACTCCTCTAAAGAGTGTATATCTGACACATCCTTTTGATTGGTTGTTTAGTTAGTTGTTGGGCCCATTATCCTCCATGTTTAGAATCATGACCCTCGTTACATAATTCCCTAAATGTAATCGACGGTAGAAATTGAAATGTTACGTGCACACTCGCCAAGGAGTGTGCACAAAATCGGACTCCATAGAAGATAAGTAATAAGTTATCCGCCTCAGTGACAAGATTTGTAATATTTCTTAAATTGGCCCATTTGACTGCATGTAATAGAGTTACAGCTTCTCCTTCTTCTGTTGATGTGCATCTAAAGCTTCAAATTTCTTTTCCTACGAATGTTCCTCTCCAACTGTGCCAAAAAATTCCAATACCTGCATTAGTAACCGTAGAAGCATCACAATTTATTTTGAAAGTATTAAGACTATGTAGTTTCCATAATATGTCTCTATTTGGTGGTTTAACTATTATCTGATGTGACTGGTTGTTCATGTTTGGATGTCAGTATGCAAAATGATTTGAAATGACCATTGCTAACTGAGAAGGAGGTCTGTTTTTGTCCTCAAAAACTCTGAGACATCTCTTTCCACATAAACTATAACTTGGTTGCGGCCAAATCCATGGATATTGAGTTCTCATTGCCTTCCCTGTATTTATTGTAATGTGCTAAAAAGGAGTTAACATATACCGAGTTTGAGTTTAGAGATATATACTCCCTGCATACCTTTTTTTGTCCTCAAAGATTCCACAGTCGAAAAATAAATGTGAAGTTGCTTTAATATGTGTCGGACAAAAGAAGCATTTAGCATCCACATTCGAAATAGACCCCCATTTTTTCTCTAAAAGATAATGCATCCTGAGAGCATTTCCAGTCAAAGAGATTAACTCATTGGGAAGTATCCATGCTCCATAAAGTTTTTCAGAATTTTTCTATTGTTCAAGAGATTGTTGAAGAGGCTTAAGATCATTTACAATGGTGTGTGGTAAAAGTTTAACTTAAATGATACACCTAGGAGTGGCTATCAATTTTGGGTTTAGCACATGACGAGATTTTTGCCGCAAAGAAACTTAAGAAAAGGTGAAATTTTGTATAACACCCCAGCGTACACAAAAATTCCAAAATAGGTAAGTATGATCAAAATGGCCAAGGATGACCGTAAAAGTACTGTCCATGTCGCTGAAATGTTGACGTACACAACGCCATAAATCATAAGGTAAAAACAATTTTTGGGATGCACTAATGGTGGGTTCAAAATATTGACCAGTCAACTGGACTAAAGTTCATCGGTCAACACTACTCGGTGCCCGGTCAACAACACATTTTCAAGTGTCCACTAGGAGTGCACCCGAGTACTCGGGTCAGACAATTGGACTCAATTTTCGTAGTAACCTGGTCAACATTACGTTGTATCCTTATTGACCAAAACCGTTGCGAAGGTCTACCGTGGAGGATAAAAAGGTATAATACCGTTACCTAAAGTCCAAAATGTCGTTCTCGGAATTTTTGAGCCGAAAAAATACATGCCTGAAATATCACCTTTTTTAAAGTCTTTTTCCCGACCAATAGTTCGCACACGACTGCTCATAGTGACAACAATAACAGCTAGTTGTCACCATAATTGAAAATCTATTAATTTGATGGCACTAGTTAATCCATATTAAAAAAAATTACTATCATCTTTAAAAAAATAATGTAACTCTGAAAAATAAATGAAAACAAAGCATTATTCTTCTGTCCATAGGCTAGTGGACGTCAGCTGAACCAGCCAAAAATGTTGCAACCAAAAATCAACAAAAAAAAGTTGAGAAACTAAAGAAGAAAAACCAAAAAAATATTCTCCTCTAACAACAATCATCTTTTACAAATTTCCAAACAACTTTAGTGTTCTTGGAATAAGAAAAACATACAATGATAATAATGAAAGAAACATTGCTATCGTTGATAACGAATTGTTTTCTAATCATACAATCAAGAAAAGAATATTCTCTTAATGGATTACATGAAGAATCGCTCACCGATAATAACTTAAGCTAACTCTCGAATAATGTCGTGCAATGTGAATGTTGTATATACGAACACGTACCATTAACTGACAAAAAAAAAAAAAAAAACTAGAGTTTCGTCGCTTTCGATTATGAGAGCTGCGGCCGCTTTGTTTTAGCCTTTCTCGATCGATAATTCGAATAGTTATAGCATAGTGGCAAAGAATCAATTCTGTTGGAAAGAGCCATAGCGAATTACAATGGGATATCCCATTTGTACCCGGATGAAAATGGTAGCCTAAGCATATTAGTGCAAACTCTATGGTTCACCAGTGACTACTGATCTACTGACTTGTATGTCTAGGGGTGGGACTTGGGTTGTTGGGTGGGTTAGAAGGTTTGGCCGAGGCAGACCCGAGTTAGGAATCCTTTTCCCAATTTGCCCATCGAACCCGTGGAACTCATGGACGTACTGCCCAAGCCCGCCCAAGTGATGTTCCTCAGGTTCCCCGGGTTCCTCGGGTTGGCCCAAGTTTCGCTGGATATACGAGTTTGTGAATATAATAATAACAAATTTTAGTAATAATAAGATTTAATTGCTCTATTTATCTCAAATTTCCAAATAACTGAAGATTATTAACAATAATATAAACTTTTATCATATTGAATGATTAATGAGACAAATATAATTTATATTTTCATTATTAGAATTAGAATTGAAGATAATATCCAAAATTACTCTAAATAGATAATAATACCAATTATAAAAATAGTTTTATATAACTATATCATAGTTCTTCGGGTTGGGTGGGTTACTTGGGTTAGAAATATTTGTGCCCATGCTTGCCCAAATTTAACTCGGGTTTATAAAACTTATGCCCAAGCTTGCCCAACGTCTTGAATCACGTTGTCCATGTCCGCCCAATGTTCGGGTTGGGCATGGGTTGGGTGGGTTCACCTAACCCAAGTCCCACCCGTATGTATGTCCATGACCTGTGATTAAGGCACCCATTGAGCTTTCTATTTATAGTAAGCAGTTACGATGAATGGTGGCGTGACCCGCAATTAACTCCGACCATTGAAACTAATTGTCATGTTATTGATTATTGGCAAATGATCAACGCGGAGTAATGGGGCGGTCAAATGACTCGTCGCAAATAGCCTGCTCTGATACCATGTTAGAATACATGCATCTAATTCAAAATCAATTGGGAATGAATGGAGAGGTCCTAAAGAATTATAAACCGCAAGATCTTATATTCCCAGACAATATGGGACTAAATTAATAATCTCAACAAGTTATATATGTACATAATGCAATAAAAAGCCGAGATATACTATGAAAATTAGAAAAATCATCATAAAGACAAATAAAGGTTGTTCAAACAACAAATAAATGTGTCCACAGACACACCAAAAGCAACAAAATGAAACCCAGAAATAAAAAGAAAACAAAAAAAACTCATGAAACAAAAAACCTTGCTCATATCTCATATTTTAGCAACAAAATTAAAAAACCCAAAAGAGTTTTCTTTTTTTAGAAGAGAGATGGAGAAATATAAAGATTCAAGTGGTATCTAAAATAACCATCAGGGGTTAGTCCAGTTGGCCAGGATCTTGACTCTCAAGTAGGAGCTCCGCGGTTCGAGTCTCCGCTCAAGTGTAATTTAAACTAACTTTAACATGGGTTCTAGATGGGCCGAGTTTGCTTAGTGGGGGCAAGCCGGTGGCGCCAGGGTGCAGGACGGGCCTATGCCTTAGCAAAAAATAAAAATAAAATTGGTATCTAAAATATCAACACCAAGGATGTGGCCCCAAAATTGTTATATCATCATGCTATTATTATTGGATAAATTTTTGATGGGAACGTTTTTCCATGGGGTATGGGGAATAAATCATGTTCTGACATGTGTTTTTCCTATTAATTATTTTAAGAAATTCTGTTTCCAAAAATATCAAGGAAAAAATAGAACACGCAATCGGGAGATAGAGGAAAAAGACAAAAACTGGATCCAAATATGTAACCCCTTATCTAAGTATTTTTTTAATTCCTAATCTACCCCTAACTAATCAGGTTTAGCGTTTAATTATAATTAGGAAAAATGTTAAGTATTTGTTAAAAGATTAGTGTGTATTTTTATTTGTATTTAGGTGAGTGAGGTGAGAGTAGAAGGAGGGAAAACAATTGAGAGGGAACTTTTTTTGGTGAAATTGGAGGATGATTATGAAGAGACAATTGCTGCTAAGAGGTTGAAAATTTGATTTTTTTTTTTTTGAATCCACCTTTTTGCAGCTGAAAAGCTTGGTGCCGGCATGGACGTGGTATTAATACAATGCCGGAAGCAGCGATACCGGCATGATATCCATACCACGACCATGCCGGCACCGATATTATCCCCCATTTTGAAATTCAAGCAGGCATAGTATTCAACCAAAAACTATGCCGGTGCATAAGTTATTTTTTTAATTTCAGTCCGTTTTGATTTTTTTTTTTCTGATTTTCAGTCCGCTGCCGGCACAGTCATTTAATTCTCGAGCATGCCGGTACTTCTACCGGCATGGTATGTTGCTTGAATTTCTATGCCGGCACATGATATAAAGTATACAGAAACTTGAAAAAAAAATCACTCGACTACCGGCATTGATACATTTCTATCGAGCATGCCGACACTTAGTTACGACATTGAATGTTAGTTACCAAGTATGTCGGCACCATTTTCCGGCATGGTCTTCATCACTTCCGGCGATGTAAAATAAATTATTTCTGACATGGTATTCATCACTATCGGCATGGTCTTCATCACTTCTGTCATGGTCTTTATCACTACAGGCATGGTCTTCATCAATTCCCGCATGTCTCCATCACTTTCGGCATGTCTTCATCATTTCCGGCATGGTCTTCATCACTTCTGAATGTTAAAAAAAAAATTGTTTTCAAAGTGAGAAGCGGCAGATGAGGAGTATAGACTTTGAAAACAAGTGGGGAAAATATAGAATTTGAAAGAGAGTGGGGAATATTTACGTTTCAAAGCCCTAACCCTAATAGAGATTAATAAGAGGTGAAGATGGAAATGGGGGATATGATTTTGTTTTTTGATTTTAAGTTTTTTAATTTTTGTTTTGAGGAAAGGGTATTATAGTATTTTTTTCCCCCAAAACACTCCTTAGCAGACACTATTGGTTAGGGGAAGTAATTTATATTCCCCAATTAGTTTTACTATCCCCCAATCGCTCGTTCATAAAATATCAAGGGTAAAATATCACCAATTAAGATAACCAATATTTTCACTAAAAATACACTTCTTTATATATTTGGAAACACAATATGATGGAATCAATTTATTGCAAAAAGACCATCAAAACATGATTTGTCCCTCATGCCCCCATCAGAAAAAGCCCCCATAAAATATTTATTCATTATTACTCACTTAATAGTAAAAAATGACAACTCTCTCGAAAGATACTCCCTCCAGTTTTGAGGGGTAATAGAGCACTAATAATAACTTTTCTATCCATACTTCTCTATATGTTCTTTGAAAGAGGATCTTTTCCTCCATAAGTCGAGAATGGAACTCCATCTTCTCAAACAAGTTTATTGTTAAAAAAAAACCTTTCCACATTTTATTAAGGTTTTTCCTATTTTCATCCAATTTTTCCTATTTCTTATCCATCTTAATTCTCATCCCCAGTAATCCTATGTACCGTCCATAAATATTTTCAAATATCCTAAATACCATCCATTTGACTTTATATTTACACCCAAAAATTACACAAAAAAAAATAAGTTGCACAAAATTCCTTCTTCTCCATCCTACCACCAATGACAACTTCTTCTACACCATTTTCACATCCACCGCCACCTTGAATAACCTTCTGTTAAATTTTTGCTTATAGTTTTTGGTTTGTATCTAAAAACACCGCCTAAAACACATGTCCTAAAACAAGATAACTAAAACTAAAGTTAATGGTAAATTTTTGAATGTGCAGTATGTTGTGGAGGCATAACAGTCCTTCTCAGATTTGATGGATAGATTATTAATTGAGATATAAAATGATCATGGCTAGTGATGATCTGTTTGCTTATATACAAGTAATTAATGAATTGTAATTTGATAAGGATGCATATCGATTAATTAACAGTCCCTCTCAGATCTGATGTATATGTTGCCAAGAGTAGCATGGGATCTGCTATCTCAAACTTGATAAAGCATCTTGAGGATCTGACAATGCTACACAGAATGGCACACTTGCTAGATTAGAGTTCTCGATTATTGTCCCACCAGTTCTTCGTAAATTAATAAAAAAAAAAAAGAGTTACTAACTGAACATTGGTGACTAATTAAATTAGGCGTATAAGTACAACATCGAATTTAATTTAGGATTTTTAATAGTTTTTGATTTTGTTATAGGGTTAAATACAAAAGAGAGATTGGTGAAGAAGAAAACAAAATAAAAACGGAAATATTCATAGTCAACTTCACTTTTATAGTTGTAGGTGGTACATAGAAAAACTAGAATTGAGATGTAAAGTGATTTTAGAAATTCCGAAGGGGATGTAAAGTGATTTTAAAATGAAGATACATTTTAGGAAATTAAATAGAGGAAAAAGAAGTTATGATAAATAAAAGAGTTAAAAGAGAAATACAAGGAATAAAAATAGGTGAAAAATGGAAATTAATATACAATTGAAGATGAGATCTCGGTATCCGTCAAAAACCTTACGGAAATTGAGTATCGGTAAAATATACTTTATTATCTATCATCGATTTCTTAGTCATTCATTCCTCTATTATTTATCTACGCATATTTTACTAGGTATGAGATTTTTTTATGACAATGAGCGCAGATTTTACTAGGTATCCATTATATTTTTATTAACATTATAATGTGCATAGTAAAAAAAAATCGGTAGATTTTTGAAATTTTATTAGATATATTTTTTTTTTTATCTCTACAAATCACAAAGACTTTTTAAAATATCATTATTTGTTCTTATAAGTCACAAAGACTTTCTAAAATACTCTCAGATATTCACTAGAAATCTGTAAATTTTTAGAGAATCTCCGAAAATTACTTACATAGACTCTACAGAAATCTCATTTGACTACCTCAATTTCATTGAGGTTTTATTTTCCAAAGCTACACTCCGGCACGAACAACCGCATTTTCCGCTCGGTAAGAAAATGTTTCTTTTCCCGTGGACCTAAATTACTATATGGGAAATGTATAAAACAATCCCACTATTAGGACCCGGTTTGCAAATTAGTCACACTGCTACAATCGATCAACAAAACAGTCCTACTACCGTTAAATGCAGAGTTATGTCACCAGGTCCCACCAATCCAGAGTTAAATGCACTCGTAAAGTTACGAGTTTGTCCTTAACCTAATCGTAGTAGATCTAACACCATACATCTTACGATTGATACATCTCGAGATGATACAGACGGACATGATCTGAATTACGAAGACAAGTTTTTGTAACAGTTGTTAGGGCAAATAGATTTTGTAAGGACATTCAAGCATGTCAATATCATTTGACTGATCAAATGATAATTACGTCATGTATTAACCTAAATAATCGAAAGATGAATATTAATTATGAAAATTAATAAAATAATAATTAGGACAAACCAACATTACCAAAAGATATATTTTAAAAAGTTATGCGAATTAGATTACTCAAACGCATCAATTGGATACCGAACGAACAAGATTCGATGACCCGGAAAACTATTGCAACATATTTGACCACCGGTCAATGGGTTTGACCTTATGTTGACCTTTTTTCCTTTGACCCGGAGTCCACTGCACCTGGACTTTGGCGGGACTGGTCTTTAGGAAATTCTGCCTTAGTAATTCTTGTGGATGGTAATAGTAGATCTAGTCTAACCTAATTTAGGTTACCAATTAATACTTAATCATGACTACGTTAACACTACAACAAAACATGATTTTTTCATTGAAAAATAGCGTCATGAATATTAGATTTTACGTCACAAATATATTATTATGACGTTTTTTTAATGTCGGTCAATACGTTATAAAAACAGGTGTTGCAAATAATCTATCCGACGCTAAAAACGTCACTTATGCTGAGGGGATTTTGTAGCACAATTTCTTATTGCAATTATATTTTCCGTGCGTCACAAAAGCTTTTTTCAAATTTATTTATTTCTTGTTTTAAAAAATTCATATATTTATTAAACAAAGATTTATATAAAATTTTTCAGTTTTAATCGAGTTAAATCTTTTTATTTTTATTTTCTTATTAATATCAAAACAAAAGAGAGAAGGGAGGCTAGTTTTAGAATTGGTGCGATAAAAAAATGAATTTGTGCACCCAGTTGAACAAGAATGAGTAACAACGATCTTATTTCCAGATAAGAAAAATTACAATAACCTTCTAAAACAAAATTACAATTTCATTGATCAAAAAAAAAATTACAATTTCACCAAAAAAAAAAAAAAAAACAAATCCATATTGTTATACCAGATTTCATACATCTTTAGTTCTAAATTGATTTCTTCCAACGATGAAGCGTTCTGGCTTTTGACAAGCATATATTGATTCTAATCCTCATACTACTATAGTTGTTCTTTGACTTGAAGAATTTGACTCTTGGAAAATGATCAAATATTTTCTCCCTTCTCTTAAAAATTAGTCATCTTGCATACCTGTAAAACGAAATCCACATACAAATAGTAAAAGAAGAAAAATTCGATGTACACTAATCAAAAGTTGGAATCATATGGTTGCACTAAAGAGAATAAGAATTGGCCGTTCAGGCATTTCTACAAACACGATCTGTGCTCTCGGTGAGGTCAAAACGAAGAATATGACTTTGAAAGTTACCCTAAACTTGTTTTTCATATCAGTAATGATTTCAATGGATCTAAATTGATAAAAATAAGAGGAATACCTATTTAAACATCGATAAGATCTTTAACCCAGAATCCAAATTTGCATTATTCAAACCCTTATATAGAAACAAACAATGAACTTTCATCAACTCCGGCAGAAATTCAAACAATCTGAAACAAATAAGTAGTGAACAGTCAGTTGTAAGTTGTCGAAATCAGGAATCCCTTAATTCATTCAACTTTTGGAAATGAACCTTCAATAGTATTAACAACCCTCTCAATTCCTAATGCAAGATTTGTTTCACTTTATCGGAGAAAGTTGTAAAGGGGTAGAGGCGGCTGATTTTGATAATGGAGTTCATATTTTTTGTTAAGGAAAAAGAGGACAAGATCATGGAATTAAATATTAGAACTGCTTCCTATGGGAAGCCAAATTTTCTATTCTTAATAAATGAATATATGGAAATAATACTTGGTGAGTGGGCGGTTATTTTAATTTTTATTATTTTGTTAACTAAAAGGACGTGAACATTTTCAAACGGTTACGATAAATTTTAATTGTTTTATTTTTTTCTTTTCGATAAGCATGGTGGGCAGTTATATTTGTGGACCAAAATGTTAGGGCGATTTTGCCGTAAAAATGTAAACGAGTAACATTCATGATAATCTTCGTGAGATAATAATTTATTTATTTTTTGAAATATTTACACACTTGAAAATATTGAAAAACTTTTTATTAATTTTTCAACTTGATTTAATTTTAATTTTATTTACAACGCTAACAATGGTGTTGCAAATTAATAATAATCACACTATTTTTATGCCAAGCTAACATAATATATGTGACGTATAGTACGTCACATATGAATACCTTTTTTGATGTTTTTTTAAACATCGCAAACAAAATGTCACAAATGCGTCAGTTTGTTGTAGTGTAAGTTAATACCTAATTAGCTAGCTAAAAGTTTGTTTTCCGTGAAACAGATATTTCTGTTTTGAAGCTTATCCTTTTTAAAAGCTCAAGTAGGAGCTGTTGTCGAAACAAAGACATAATTCATGAGATGATTTTGGTGAGATATATATGAGAAAAATAGTGGGTAGAGTTTGGGTTTTTCAAACTTAGACAGTGAAGGAAATGTGATAATCACGGTGAGATGAGGGTTTTACTCAAGAGAGAATTAGAAAGAGAGTAAGATAAATTAAGGAGGAGAATTGTTTGAAGATAGGGAGCAAAACAATAGAGGAAGTGGTGTTAAATTATGGTGGTGGCTTGATTGTGTATTATTGTTTATGATAAAGAAACATGATGATGATGATGATGATGATGGAGATGATGGAAATATGTTATAATTATCAAGGTAATTATTTATAATGATTCTAGTATGTTTATAATGATTTGGGTATGTGTTACAAACAAGGATAGATCAAAATCAATCAAGTTCTTAAGTTTATGAATATTACGAAAACCATGATGATATGTGGTATTGGTGTCTCTGCCCTCTATTCTTGCATGATTATGATCAATTTAAATTGTTTTTGACCTTAGATAAAACGTGATACTTTTATTAGAGTCTCTTTTCTTTCCATAGAACCATAGTTTGCTTGATTTGGGTTAACAGGTAATTTGTTATGATTTTTCAAAGTTTGACCATTGTGACTGAAAAACTGGTACCTGCGTCGAGTGAGTGTATAAATCGATTTTTCTAGGTATGTTGGGGACAGAGTTAGCTCCGGATAAAAAGATGAAAGTTTTAGATAAGACTGTAATCTTCGGAGTGAGCCATCAAATGATTTATTTGAATCAAAATTGAGTATTCTAGAGACCTTCAAAATAGGGACCTTGTGCAGTGAACAAGTAGAATGGAATACTTGAAATGTTTGTTAACTGTTTGGGAATATGACTGAGTCAACTCAGTGAGCCAACTGAGTTAGATCAACTCAGTGAGTCATGTCCAGGACCGAGTAGTTAGGGTTAGGTCTGGATAGGTTAGCGGGATGGTTTGGCGGTCCGGTTCGGATTGGCACGCGGGTTAGGGACAGATTCATTGTTTTGAAGTTTTGGACCCTTTATGGTCCGAATTAGCTTTCGGTTCCTTCTGCAGAGTTATATAATTTTTCGAGAGCTTTCCGATGACATACAATTTGACCTCATTTGGATAAGTAGATATTGATTAATGCATAGAACACTATATACCAGGTTATAGAACCATTGATAAAACTAGAACAATTAGTTATTTGACTTAGCCCATACATAGAAACTTGCATAATATTTTTCTATAGATTTTGTGTGAATATATTGGCTAAATTCTTAGAGTACTTCTGTGATTAACAATTAGTCTATGTTAACAACGACCGATTCAGAGGATGAACCAGTGGATCGTGGATTTTGAGGTAGGCATGACTTGTCATCATATCAGGTGGGAAATCTGTAACCTTCTTATAATCATTGAGCATTCTTTCTATTTGCGATCATGATGAGTCTTTAATACATTTTCCATGTTTGTGTGTTTTATTATCTATATAAATGCTTGTATGTGTCTTAATGTGCGTGTAATATACGTTGTATGATTTCCCCGCAAGGAGTGACTGTGATGCCCCACGGTTCCTTGCTAAGTAAAGTATGGAGGCTTCTTCCCCGTTTTAATATTACTTAGTATGGCGGCTTCTTCCCCGTTTCAATATATTAGTAGGGAGGCTTCTTCCCCGTTTCGATAGTATATAAATAATATATAGTAGGGCGGCCTCTTCCCCGTTATTATATCACCTAGTAGGGCGGTTTCTTCCCCGTTTTGTTATTATATATACTATTTTATTTTGGAGAAATCACTCGTGTCTAACTTTCTGATTTTATATACTATATTATATATACTACTTTTCTTATTATATATACTATTTTCGTTATTATATATATTGTATTGTACTTGTTTGTCTAACTTTCTGATTTTGATGGTAATATTCTGAATCATGGTTTGTATGGGCACTCTGTGTGGATGATGTTACTATTATTGATTATAGTTTCTCTCGCGTCTTCTTCTCCAATGAGTTTGGCGAGGTTGGAGTGACACTTGCTTCATGATGCATAAATAACTGAATGATTAGTTTCTTCTTTTTTCTTTTAATTTATATTCTTTTAGAACTGTGAAGCATGTTAGTGGTTACTTGAGAGTTATATGTTTTCATTGAGCACCCTTTTGGGATGATGTGCTCACTCGTTCCCACTTCAGTTTCAGTAATCAGAAGAAATGGTGCGCGTGAAGATATCCGTTTTCGTAGCTCAAGGTTTTAGCGAATTGAAGATGTTTGTTTATCTTTTATGTATGTATTGTTTTGTTAATCTGTAAAACAACAAATTTTTATATTCATATCGCTCGAGAGATCTTCACTTATATAATATCAGAGTATATGGGATTGTTTTGGGAATTAGTTTATATGATTATGATTCTTAGAATCGATAATATGGATTTGATGCTTCAATTAGGTTGTAATTCTATCATCTAATCATGTTTAGTATTTGGGGCGTCACAGATTTCATTTCCGTCTCAGCCATCTCTCTGACTAAACTCTCTGCAGAAATGGCGATTCACTCAAAAACTCGAGATTTCATGTGGTTTTCATCGCAAACAGATCCTGAATAGTTATGTTGGTAGTGTGTAAGGTTTTTATCAATCGTAAACCCTGTTTCATGAAGATTTCCAAGCAAAGAAGGTAACTGGTTGTAGGACGACGGTGGTTTTCTTACAAGATTTCATCACTATGTACGCGAACATCACGAGGATGGTAATCACAACCATATTCTATCAATTTCTTCTTAGATTTTAGTACCCCTAATTTATCGAAAAAGTATGACGGTTTTGTAATAGGCCCATACTATATTTAGCTAGCTTAGTAGATACATATTGACAAAAATAAATTAAAAAATGCAGAGTCCAATTTTGTGCACACTCCTTTAACGAGTATGCACATAACAAATTAATCAGATTGGTCCATGGTTATCTCATTTCATTAAATCAGTTTTTATTTTATTTTAGTTTAATTTAAATCTGAAAAAGGAAACCATATCAAATATATATTCTCCTAAAGTACAGTGTACTCAATATTCAACTTCTCTGCAATTTGTTAACTAATTGTAATCTTCGACAAAGCTGGATGATAAAGCATTAAAGAGTGTATCTTAGGTGCAATTTTGAAACATTATATCAACAGACGAACAAAAAAAAAATGTGCACTGTATCTGTGAGGGTAAATTACCCGATGGATACTTGTAAACATCTCAAGGGATTATCTAATGGTAAGATGATAAGGTAAAAGCACCAAATCATACTCTATAAAGTTGATTTCGTCTGAATCGAGATGCCTTCCACGAATGTCACACGAATGACGCGTGCGAGGAGTGGTCTAATCGATTCAGTCGGTCAAGTCTAAAAAGAAGGATTGCATTTAATAAAGGATCAGAAGAGGCGTGGGCAAATCTAGATCTCAGAAGAAGGTTCAGACGATATTGTAACCCATAAATGAAGCAGCACGAGGTTCTCCAAGGTAGATCTACACGATGATGATCGGAGCGAGACAACTCGTGAGGAGAACCAAGCAAACCATCATGAGGGATCAATAGTGGAAAAGAGGCTCTTTGAGACGTAATGTAACGACACAAATACCTAATGTCTCAAAACCACCACATATCGAATGTGTCGTTGCCTAAAATCAAATTGTCGTTGTAGTTGGACTTTAGTTGACTTCTGCAACGACACAAATGATTTTGTTGCTGATTATAGTAAAGTCATCATAGTGGATGGACTTTGGTTGACTTCCACAACGACATAGTAATAGTTTCGTTTCACTCGCAGATATTTATTTTGGCGCGAATGTTCCCGCGTCTTTGTGTGGTTAGGAATATCTTATTTATTGTACGACTGAGATGAAACAAGTGGAACGGCTGGGATGAAACATGTGTACCTCATAATTATCGAGTTATATAATTTTATATTTTCTTATCTCTTTGTATTTTCTTATCTCTCTGTATAATCTTTCAGTTGTCTCTCTCCAAAACCTTCACTCTCTCACCGAAAATCCCTCTCACCCAAACTCCAAATTAGAGAAAAGAATCACACCATTGAACCATTAACTTTTAAACCCGCCATCATCAAAACCAGTTTCAATCTTTATTTTTTTCAAGGTAATTTCAAAGTTAGGGTTTGTTAATAAAAAATCCACTTTTATGTTTTTCTTCTTCTTGTTCATCTTGTTTATTTGTTGGTTTTAATCATCGTTTGTTTTTTGTTTGTTGACAGGGTTTTACCTGATTTCTACAAGATCTTAAGGTATAATATTCACTTTACTATGAAAATCGTATATTTTGTAGTTTCTAATTGTCTTGTGTGATTAGGTCTGAAAATCATGTTAAGTAACTCTCGAATTCGTGTGATTTTGTTATTGTTATTGTTTTGTATGATAAGTATGATGGGTTTTTTTTTCCTGATATGATTAGTCCCATGTTTAGAGTTTTTATTGACTCAATTTATATCATGATACTTTATTCGGAGTTTCAATTTCTGAATTAAATTCTGAGTTTCAATATCTGAGTTAAATTCTGAGTTTCAATTTATTAGGGTAATAAACAAATTTTTCTATTTTTTTAGGGGTTTTGTTTAATTAGGTCAAAATAAGTAATCTAGTGATTTGCTTTCCGTGTAACTTCATTTGAAAATGGTCGTGAGAAAAACTTCAGTAACTTCATATTTTTCTACAAATGTCAATGTTGATTGGAAGACCTTGCACCATAATCTTCACACTGAAAGCTTAGGTGGCCAAGCTGTAAATTTGTTACTCAACTTACTCTTTAAAAATAAATTTATTCCTCTTTGTTGAATGTGCAGATGAGCTTTCGGGTCTTCCTTGTTTTCCCCCCCACCAATTAGGGTGAGTGTTCAGTATTATGCTCTCTTTATTGTCTTACAAAAGTTGTTTTGGTTATTTTGACAAGTTTGTGTTGTGATAGTAGATAAATAGATTGAAAGAAAAATTAATATCAACTTATATCCTCTCAATTAAAATTTTAGTGAAGTCATTTTACTCAATAGCCACCACTATTGGTTATTTTGACAAGTTTGTGTTGTGTAGATTTGTAAGATTTTGATTATGTGAAAGACTAAGGAAAGCATCACAACTAGAACTTTGGGATCAATATTGTTAGGTAGTTCCATCCTTTTCTTTTTTCACATCTATTTACAAATGATTTGTCTATACCAAGTGAAATATAGGAAGTTGAGGGATTTCCGCTAACCTAAATGGATTTAGGTTAGTGCTAATTTCAATGAATTTAGTTATGTTGATAGACTCATTCTGGATTGATTGATTTTGATAATGCACATTTCATAGTTGGTCATCCACATTATTTCTTGAGTGAAGATTATTTTACTTGGGTAGTCTTGATAAGAAGCTGATGAATGGAATCTAGTCGTTAGGTTGAGTGGTCAAATACATATAATTTGTTGATTGGTATATGATTGACAATGCGTCTAATTATAGTTAAAAGAAAGTAAGTCTAATTATAGTTAAAAGAAAGTAAGTTAATTAGCATGTGTTTATACATTTGATGTGGGTATACAGTTTGGGACATGGAACCAAGGCAAAGATTGCTTCCGAGTTTTGAAACTGTTACTCCTGGTTTGAATATTTTTTTTGTAATTTCCATTTTGGGGTCTAATTCCAAAGATTGCCTTAAGAAGAAGGTTGGAAGAAGAGTGTCAACTTAAAATCATAAACTAGGTTCTACATGGTAAAATATTAATGTATTAGATAGTGGCCTCTTCTTTCTCAACAAATATCTTATTCATTTTATCTTTTGTATACATGTACTTGAATTTATTCATCTATTCATTCGAGGATTTTATATGTCACTGAAGGTCTTCTTATGATTTCAAATTATTACTTATATACTAAATTCAGGATTCTTACTTCTCCTATTTCCTGATCATATTAGTCATTTGTATGACCTTCAGATATACACATGGATTGGATGAAACTCAGCTAAATTTGGTCATTCATATGCAGCTGCCCCTACTAGACATGTGCATGTTTTTGGCTTACAGGTTTATGCCTTTGCTATTCTTTATTTTCAGTATAATGATATAGTGAGTGTGACTTTCATTCTTTGAGGTGCTTCAGATAAAACCGTCTCAAGCATTGCTCGCCGCTTAAGTATTTCTTACATTTTTGAATTCAATAAGCTTTGCTCATAGGTTTGTACTCTCACCCCCAATGTTGATGCTAAAACTTATCTCTATTGCAGCTCTGAAGTGCGGTCTGAACATAATTTTGGCTTGCAATATCCCTAAAATTTTATTTTGACTAAAATTTTCATTGGGGGGTTCTATCATATATATATATATATATATATATATATATATCACCAATAATTTAAATATCAACAATAATTTTACTAAAAATAGTAAAGTGTTGTATGAATCCTGACAAATGAAAATTGTGCGACTTCTTGGAAGGTTAGTGTTCTTATAGGCAAAACTGGGGAGACCATTCGGTTATTGCAAATTAATTCAGGAGCTGAAATTCAAATCACAAGAGGTTCTGAAGTGGATAGATATGCAACAACCATACCTGTTGAATTAAATTCAGATACAAGTCCCAAATGAAAAGGTGAGAAGGTTTGGTCCTTGTTGCTGTTTTTATAGTAAATTAGAGCGCGAGCAGTTTTGACCACAATTTGTGGTTTACTTTACTGTGTCTAATATACAAGTACAATTTATATGCAGGTTAGTTTGATCGTGGGCAAGGGAGGTGAATCAATTAAACCCTTCCAGACAAGATCTGGAGCATAAATCCAGGTAGTTGATGCCATTAGGCTTTGTTTGTAATGTACCTTGTGATGCAATGAAAGGACTTCGATCAACCAACATGACTTAATCATTTCACTGAAATCTAAGTAGTTTAGTTACATGCCTGAACGGTACTTATTATGTGGGTCCATTGAAAACCAAGTTTTTTACTGCCGCGATTTGACAAGAAAACATTGGAATCTCCTATAAGATCAGACCCCCATATGCTCATTTTAATAAAATGTTTGTCTCTTTCAAGAAAGCTTCTTTTCTTCTTACTGTACATGCTTGTTAAATTTATTATACTCAATAATTAAGGCAACAGATGTTTATTGGTATTATACTATGCAGTGGTTTAGTGGAAAACACAGTTGACCTTATCTAGAAAGAATGTAAAAAATTTAAAGATTGTCTGGTGATAGTTCTGTGCATTTATCTCAGATCTGGTGACATTTTTTAACTCTTTCCAAGGATTAAGTTTTTGTAACTATGTGATTTCATTTTAATGTTACATTTTGCCCTTTTGGTTGTCTGCATTCTGTTTGTGTGGCATGAATGAATGTACATTTAATTTCCCTTTTGGTTAGCTTGAGGAAGTGGCTTTAAATTATTTTTATTTTCTTTATATGTACATTATTATTCATTCACTTCTTGATACTTTCAGGAACTAGCTGAATGTCCAGATGATGAATATTCAGATGAGGATGCTTAGGTAATAATGCTCGTTTCAATACTTGTTTATTTATTTTTAATCTTCTTTATGTACATGGAGATTCATTCACTTGATACTGTCAGGAACTAGCTGTGGATTTTAAAAATTCAATCACAATGTTTTGTCGAGGTATGTGTCTTCGCATACTTATAATGCCTACGGTTTTCACTGCCTATATATAGTTTATTTGTTTGTCTCAATGAAGTCACTATGTAAATGTTGTTGATTTTGTTGTCTTGATGATGGGTCTATTAGACCACCTACGTGTATATTATTATCGACTAGTCATGGAAACCTACTAGCATATAAGGCTTGAATTTTTACTCTTCTTCTGAATGTAGTTCGATACCTTCATGGATGCCATCACTCTCTTCCAGATAGTCTCATGAGGATTTTTGATGTCATGGTTGATGGTGAGATCGTTGTTGCTGCTAGATAAGGAAATGTTGGAAAGTGTTGTGCTTTTACAGGATCTTCTCTCAAGTAAGTTGGTGCCAAGGTCCTAATGACTGGAATTGTGGTTGAAAAATTTGTAGACACTGTCTATACGAAGCTAAATGCTCCCATATCCGATATCCTTAAGAAGATCGATGGGAAATACAAGATAACTTACCCATGGAACATAGGACAACAGCCAAAGCGAGCTAAGAACTGAACTGACTTCTGTGAGTTCCATCAGTTCCATAGATACACCACAGATTCGTGCAAAGATCTGAATAAAATGGTGTAAGAAATGATAAACGAAGGCAAGCTTCAGGAGTACATCGCGCAGCCAACGATCTAACCATCCATAGGTGCACATGTTCATCGCGTTGAAATACTACGAAAGGCACAATATTTGGGATGCAATACGATATCGCACTCAACTGTCACCGCTCCCACACCCAAAGGAAGTATTACATGACATATCCACAAGCGAAACTTGGAAGTGACGAAGTTTTCAGTATAGCAAAATAAATTTCTATGCAGGAATGGATGAAAATTCCCATCAGCTTCTCGGCCTCGGAGGCACCTGATGAAGGACTAAACCACAATGATCCACTGGTGGTAACAATGGCTATCGCACTTCCCGAACATGAGTGAGAAGAAGAAAACCCCAAGGCGCTGCCATGGGATATTCCCAAAATACTCATAGACGGAGGGAGTTCTGTCGAAATCTTATTTTACGAAACATTCAAGAAAATGGGTCTTAGAGACGAATGCCTAATCCCCTCTACCTATAAAATATTCGGTTTCAATTGCTCATCGACCCTACCAAGAGTGAGGTCACACTAGAGATT